>LTAE01000211.1:88001-101984 GCA_001647135.1 Pontederia paniculata | reverse complement strand
TAAACAATCCAGTTTCATCCTAGGTTCAAATGTTGATCATTCTAAATCATTTCTCCTAGGTTTTCATATGAAGTTAAACATAAAATATTGCATAACAAGGAATCAAACATCGCACATAAACATTTACAATTTGTCACCATAAGATTATGATTCTAGTATGAACCCTAAACATACTTTTCATTTTCTAAATCCTAATTCTTCCTTCTCCCTTAGAATTGATCTTCATATGTAAATCCACTTGAAAAAGACAAGAGGGAGAAGAGGATCCCCTTTACATACCTTGCAACTTATGAGATTTTTGCCCTAGCTTAGTGTTTCTTCTTGGCCCTTTTTCTCCACCTCCTTTCCTTCTTCTTCCTTGTCACTTCAGCTGCTCATCTCCCTCCTATGATTCTCTCCTTCTTCTCCTTCAACTGCAATTCGGCATGGTGTGAACCTGAGCATATTTCTCCTTTCTTGATGGTGATACAAACTATACAGATTTGGGAATGATTTTCGGAGGAGAGAGAAAAACAGCAGAAATATGGATTTTATAGGTGAAATGTGAGTGGGTTTGGGGTGGAATAGGAGGCTGCCATGTGTCATGGACTTTGGACAATTTATTTTGGGTATTACAATATTATTTAAACTCTCTCTATATATATATGTGTGTGTATAACATTTGTATCATATCTAATAAATGTTTTATGAGTTCATGGTCTGTTTGATAGATTTTGCACTCTCCTTTGTTTTTTTCTAATTTCAGGCTCAATGAGCCACCGATTTAATAATACTGATTGAACAGGCCGGTGTGATCTTAAAAATATTAAATGCCATATTATTTAATAAGCCTAAAATGACATTTCCATCATAAAATCAAACAAAGCCGCGTTTACAACAGTATATGCGTCATTAGTTGAATATGGAGTGCTGGACCAAACAGAAAAATGAAATTAAAGAATATTTTTTAAATGGAAAGAGAAACATAAATACTCAATTACTCTCAATCTAATTGTAAATTAATTTAATATTTTGTTATAATTCCTGTCATTATTTTTTCTTTCCTTCCCTTTTTCATTCCGTTTTAAGTTTTATCCAAGAACATCTTAATATATATAGATTAATGCTTTAAAATCAATAAAATAAGAAGAATATCTAAATAAAAACAATATTGTCCTCTAGGACGTGGTGGACATACTAAATATCCTTTCTATACATGAGAAACTTTTGAAAAAAAAATAGAGTGAAAAGAAAAAGGGAAAAAAAAAGAGTTAAGCAGGAAACATGGAAGTGACACGAGAGAGTTAGGAGACTTGCGAGTCGACCTGTCGGGACATGTCTCGGATTGGAATATGACTTTCCGGAGCCATGTTTTTGCTTGTTTGAAAAGAAATAGTGAGAAATTTAATGCTCTAATATTTTTTTTTTCAAATTAAAAGGAGCAAAAAGAAGAGCAATTAAAATGACGAAATATCAACAATAAAAAGTGACAACAACTCCCTAGTGGCGCCACCTTCCCACATTGTCCTCCATCCAAATGCTTCCTCTATTGAAATTGGACAATGCTAGCCCTACTTCCTCCTAATTCAATCCCTATACTACTCATATATTTGAAATATTCTAAGAGAATAATGTAGGCATTAAAAGGGTTAAAAGGATTAAAAAATATAGCATTACTCATCGAAATTTTATTATTATTATTATTATTATTATTATTATTTATTGAACTTGTTAAAAATAAATCCTTACTCTATCCTCCTCTCCTCTTAGTTAATTTAGGATATATTTTATATAATGTAATATTAGTTATCGCGTCGAATATAACTCTTAATTGTAAATCGAATAAAAGTATATTTTTTTATCGGACAATTTAATCATAACATCTGATTTTTTTCATTTATAAAATGATCATTTTATTCTTTTCATTAAAAATAATTCATGAGAGCGCACGAGAGGATTTTTTATTTTAAAAAAAAATGGAGTACATTAATTAGCCGAAAGTCATACTGTTAAACTTGTGATCCAATTTTTGGTTAAATCCCTTGTAATATTCACCAAACCCATTGTAGATAAAGAACTGTAGAAGCCCAGATGTGCCGCAAGCCCACCATGCACGCGAGTCGGGGAAGCTCCTTGAATCGTCCGTCTCCAAAAATATTTAAGCCTTCGTCTATTTTCCTCTCTCCTCACTCGTTTTCACGGTGTGCAGGTTTAGGTCGGAGGGCTTTTGGAAACGGCGCGGTTCCGACGACGGAGTTAGCAAGGAGTCCGGCCGAAGGAAGATACCGCCGGCAATGGAGCAGCTCGGAAGAAGACACGAAGCAGCCAGTAATGAAGTTGTAGATTCGAAAAGAAAAGCTAACAAGATGAGATCTGGAGGATTTCGGAAAGAAGAAGACGATGAGGAGCATTCGAGCTCTCCTCCAACTCCAAGGCCGAAGCCACAACTTTATTTTCATTTACACTTTCCTTCTTTTTATACTTTGGTTTTCAAATCTTCTCGAAACTTCCACACTTCTTCTACATTACAAAGTCTTTAAAAAACGTCGATCTCTTCCTTAATCTCTTCGTGTTTCCCTCTGCTGCGCTTGTGCTGCCATTTTTTCCTTCTTGTGTGCTTTCACCGCTGCTTTTCTTCTCGCTTCCTTCTTCTATGCTTTCACTGCTGCTTTTCTGCTCGCTTCCTTCTTCTGTGTTTTCGCTGAAGCTTCTATATTCACTTTCTTCGTCTTCTCCGTAGTTTTCTTCTTCATTTCCTTTGTCACTTTCTCCGTTATTTTCTCCTGCATTTTTACTTCCTATTTTCTGCTTCTTCTGCTTCTCAGTCATAAAAACTTCTCCCCCCATAGGAAACAAGACATCGTCCTCGATGGGATAGGATTTAGTAAAACTAGACAAATCCTCCCAAATAGCATCCTCAAAGGCGGTATCAGACCACTGAACTAAAACTTGAGGAATAAAGTGATTCTGTCGCTTAATGCTATGGGTAGAAACAATAGCTGTAGGTACAACAATAGGACCTTCTTCTATAGATAACTCCGATAAAGAGACCGGAACACATGAACTTCCATAAGCCTTCTTTAATTTGGAAACATGAAATACCAGATGAATTCGTGAATCATGGGGTAATGATAGCTCATAAGCAACAAGTCCAATCTTTTTTAATATTGAAAAAGGACCATAAAACTTAGGAGAAAGCTTATGAGATCCCCTCTGAGCAATCGAATTTTGTCTATAAGGCTGTAGTTTAACAAAAACTTCCTCGCCAACTTCATAAGACTTGTCAGTCTGGTGCAAATCAGCAAAAGCCTTCACGTGTTGTTGTGCTTTAATTAGATTGAGTTTGAGTAATTTCAATACTTCATCTATATCTAATAATTCTGAATCAACGACTTCAATAGCTGATTGACGTCGAATATAAGCAGGAATGGTTGGTGGTTTCCTCCCATACACCACTTCAAAGGGAGTTAGTTGAGAACTTGTTTGATAAGAGGTATTAAAAGAATACTCTGCACATAACAAATACCTTGTCCACGTAGTAGGTTTGTCCATAGCAAAACACCTCAGATATTGTTGCATACATGTGTTCATAACCTTTGTCTGTCCATCAGATTGAGGATGATAAGCATAACTCATATGTAGTTTAGTATCACTGAGAGTAAATAATTCTCTCCAAAAAGAACTTAAGAAAATGGAATCTCTGTTAGAGACAATCGTTCTAGGAATACCATGTAATTTGAAAATCATGTCGACAAACAACCTGGCCACTTTGTGATCATTATAATGTGTTGGAAGGGCACCAAAATGGCAGTACTTAGATAGATGATCAATGACTACCAACACCACAGTAAAGCCAGTTGAACTAGGCAGAGAAGTGACAAAGTCCATAGAAACGTCTTCCCAGATCCTATCAGGAATGAGTAAAGGTTGTAGTAGTCCTACCACTGACGTAGTGCAATATTTAATTTGTTGACAGATCTGATACTGTTGAACAAAACTTTTGACAGTTGATTTACATCCATCCCACACAAATTTTGCGCACAATCTCCTGTAGACTTTAAGAATACCTAGATGACCTCCGTTGGGTGTTTCATGAAATTCTTTCAGTAACACCGGAATCAATGGAGAATTGGGAGTAATATATATTCTTCCTTGTTTATACAATATCACATACCTGAGAACAAACTCCTCATGACCAAGTGGATCTCTTTGCACTTGAGTTACTAATTCCTGTAGTTGTTGATTAGCAACATATTCATGTTTAAGCTGGTCATAGACATGGAATATAGGCATAGTTATCCCGCAAAAAATGGCCTCAGATACCTGTTGTCTAGACAACGCGTCTGCAACCCTGTTCTTTGTATCTGGGTTTGTCTAGACATAGGTATTTAAGCCTTCGTCTATTTTCCTCTCTCCTCACTCATCTTCACGGTATGTAGGTTTAGGTCGGAGGGCTTTGGAAATGGCGCGGTTCCGACGACGGAGTTAGCAAGGAGTCCGACTTAAGGAAGACGTCGCTGACAATGGAGCAACACGAAAGAAGACACGAAGCAGCCAATAATGAAGTTGTAGATTCGAAAAGAAAAGCTAACAAGACGAGATCTGGAGGGTTTCGGAAAGAAGAAGACGATGAGGAGAATTCGAGCTCTCCTCCAACTCTAAGGCCGAAGCCACAACTTTATTAGCCTGATAAGTCCTTTCATTTACACTTTCCTTCTTTTTATACTTTGGTTTTCAAATCATCTCGAAACTTCCATACTTCTTCTACATTACAAAGTCTTTAAAAAACGTCGATCTCTTCCTTAATCTCTTCATGTTTCCCTCTTCTGCGCTTGTGCTGCCATTTTTCCTTCTTCTGTGCTTTCACCGTTGCTTTTCTTCTCGCTTCCTTCTTCTGTGCTTTCATTGTTGCTTTCTTCTCGCTTCCTTCTTCTGTGTTTTCGCCGAAGCTTCTATCTTCACTTTCTTCGTCTGCTCCGTAGTTTTCTTCTTCATTTCCTTTGTCACTTTCTTCATTATTTTCTCCTGCATTTTTACTTTTTGTTTTCTGCTTCTTCTGCTTCTTAGTCATAACACATACATATTATATATGATAGATCATGGAGGAAATCATCAGATCAAAATACATTTTCGATATTCTTTTTAAAAATTCCAAAAGGCTCGCTGCACAATTTACTTCGTGATAAACATGTATAATCTTAAAATTATCGCAAAATGGAATTGTGTTCCAGATGTCGTGATAAATAATGTCTCTGCTCTACTACTACTAGTTGAGCTCTGCTCTCGCTGACATGCACGAGAGCATCTCTTCTCGCCAACGCCAAGGAGAGCAAATTTTTATTTTTAATCTCGAAAGCAGAAAACATTCAATAATTATATATATATAATATAACACAGATGGACTAATTTATCCAGTGAAAAAAATTAGAGGTTTTATAGTTTAAGTTATATTTGAATTATCGTTGAGAGAAGATTTAAGAAAATAATTCATTAATGTACTAAAGAAATCTTTACTCTATACACCTCTTATCCCAGTTAATTATTATTGATTATTAAATAACACATGCCTTAATTTGACGCCAAAAAAGTAAGGAAACTCTTGCTAATAATCTTATTACAGCTATTGGTTTCATTCAATCATTTAATGCCATTAATTAATATACATGGATTAGTCCACAAGTCATGCTTTGCCACGAGATCGACGCTGGCGCCAATCCGAGCCGTCCGATCCTGACATTACAAGCGTATTAATGGCCGTGATATATATATATATATATATAGAAAAATAGAGGTGCATAGCAAATTGTTATGCACTCAGTGTGGTGCATGATCTGAGCCATTGATTTAAAAATTAATGACCCAAATTCTATCCAATTAAAAATTTGAGTCATTAAATAAATAAGATCTAGATCATTAATTATTAAATTAATGATATAAATTATGCATCGCGCATGTTGCATAGCAAGCACCTATATAATAACAAATTCCGAACCCAAGGCGGGATCTCGGGCCAATTGGGCCCCATGTCGGCCCACCGCTACGCCCAACTCGGTCGCGTCCTCAATAAATTTTTGCCGCAGTCCACCATCTCATTCTTACCATTACTACCTCTCTCTCTCTCCACCATTTTAACGACCACTCGTCTCCTTCTCGACCGCCGGCGGCCACGATGCCGGGCGACCTCGCCGACGACCTCCAGAGCATGAGCTTCGGCTCATCGGAGCGCTCAGGCTCCTCCGCCGTCTCCTCCGGCGCCTCTTCCTCCTCCTTCTCCTCTTACGCCTCGTCTTCCTCCGGCCCCATCAACAAGTCTAGAAGCCATCACTCGGCAGCAGGGGATCCTGTGCTAGAAGCCATCAGGCGACTGAGGTCCGAGTCCGGGGCCGGCGACGGAGGCGCCCTCTCCATGTCCGATCTGAGGTTCTTGCGTCGGCTGGGCAGCGGGGATATCGGGAGCGTGTACCTCGCGGAGGTGAAGGGCTGCGCCGCAGGCGTGGCGTTGGCCGCGAAGGTGATGGACAAGAAGGAGCTGGAGGGGCGGAACAAGGACGGGAGGGCGCGGACGGAGCGGGAAATCCTCGAGGTCCTCGACCACCCCTTTCTGCCGCGGCTCTACGGCGTCGCCGAGAGCGAGCGCTGGTCGTGCCTCCTGACGGAGTTTTGCCCCGGCGGCGATCTCCACCTCCTCCGCCAGCGGCAACCTGGCAGGCGCTTCGACGAGGCCGCCGTCAGGTAAATTCTATTGTCGATGGAGATAAGGACATCGCAATCCTTTAGTGTCCCATTCTTACTCGGATTTATCAGTTGTCTTCTTGAGCAGTTCTTCCGATCAGATGTGATCATGATTTCTGTATCCCTCATATCCCTCCACTATGTTCTGTTTCCTTTTCAGAATCATGGATTAATTTCGAGAGCTTAATCACCGAAATGTATCAAGAGTCTCTTTTTTTTGTGGAAGTAACTAAATGCAAAAATATTATGATATAAAAAATTGAGAACATGAATTCTTAATGAAGTCAAATGCAATAACATGTGGCACCACTTGCACTCCAACGAGTCATCACATGCATGCTCTCTCAAGGTTTTGTAGCCAAGTCTCTGCTACTACACCACACTGTGTCTAGAGACATTTATTATGCCAGTAGCTGATTGCTACGCCCCTGCTCTTCTTAATGAGAGCAAAAGAGTGACCCATGCTACCTGGGCCACATAATAGTTTAAAGTGGATTGGTAATACTTCCCCCACTGTCAAACTTGCATCTTTCCGCCCTTGAATGTCCTTTTGCTTTGCGCAATTAAAATATTCTTCCGGTTGATTAATTAGTTTATGCATATGTCTGCTTCACATGGAATCGTTCTCAAACTTTAACAAAATAGTGTGTATCTCCATCCTCCCATTATATGTTCTTATGGTTGTACCATGTATTTAATCTCGCTAATGTGCATGCACACACATTGCCTTAATTATTAGCTTCTTAATGCACAAATGCATTGACTTTCAAGCATAATGCCAAGAGCATTAGTTTATTTTTTGAGAGAAAGAGCATTAGTTTATGCAAATAGGAAATGTACGCCTAATTAACGTGTGTGCGTGTATGCTTAATTCATTTGTTGAGGCGTTACACATTGCTCTGGCTCTTATTGTCACAAAATATATGTTATGGTGATTACTTATGTTTTTTGCTCCAGGTTTTACACATCGGAGGTGGTAGTAGCGCTCGAGTACATCCACATGATCGATGTTGTCTATAGGGATCTCAAGCCGGAGAATGTCCTCGTGCGGTCTGACGGTCACATCATGCTCACCGATTTTGACCTCTCCCTCAAATGCGATTCCACTGCCTCCACGCCCGCCCAGATAATCTCTAACGAGCATGCATTGCCACTCCAGACATTTTCCTCTGCTGTGGCCACGAGTAATGACTTTTCCTCGTGCATCCTGCCTAGCTGCATTGTCCCTGCTGTCTCTTGTTTCAACCCTGGCACCAATGGTAGGCGTGAGAACAAGAAGAAGAAGAAGCCCAGCCGCCGAGGTGTGCCCGGGCTCGAGTTTGTCGCCGAGCCTGTCGATCTCCGGTCCATGTCCTTCGTTGGAACCCATGAATACCTTGCCCCGGAAATCGTCTCAGGTGAGGGCCACGGTAGCACAGTCGACTGGTGGACTCTAGGGATCTTCATGTTTGAGCTACTTTATGGCGTGACCCCTTTCAGAGGGGTGGACCACGAGATGACACTAGCCAATATCGTGGCGCGGGCGCTTGAGTTTCCCAAGGAGCCGACAGTATCGGCAACGGCAAAGGACCTCATATCCAGTTTGCTGGTGAAGGATCCAGCAAGGCGGTTGGGTGCGACGATGGGCGCGGCAGCCATCAAGCGGCACCGCTTTTTTAGTGGTGTCAACTGGGCTTTGCTGAGATGTGCAATCCCACCTTATGTGCCACCAGCAATCAGCCTTGCTGAAAGTGTGGACATGTCGAACGACAGTTGTCCCGGTGCTCCGGTGGACTATTTCTAAGTCTAAGATTGCCATTTGTTGGGATGTGAGGCATGTGGGACCAAATTGTGAATTCAATTGCTAATTGGGTTCAAACTCAGCTTGGACTGGATTACACAGCATTCGCTCCGGTCGGGTTCATTCATGGAAGGATTACAAAACATGGGGCAAAAAGATAATGTTCCAAAAGGGTGGAGTTTTATTTATCAAAGACAAAAGCAGGTGGAGTTCAAAGCTAAGAAAAATGTCAAATAGAATCCCGATGTACAAAAAGTAGAAAAATGATGAGCAAATTGGTAACTAGCATCATCTTCAATTTGTTTCCTTGGTAAACTCATGGGAATATTGAACGGTCAAACACTGGTCAAGTGATCATAGGAGCTCTTGATCGGGACTGGGACGTGACCTCCAGCTCATATGTAAGCTGTTTTTATTTCTTGAGAAAAGCATTAGAAAACACAATATGAAATCTGCATACATGGCAGTTGGCTCTTTTTGGTGGTCTGTTTGTCATATTAGACAATAAATTTAAACTCATGTCGATCTACTTTTTTTTGTGATGCATTAACTCTTCAATTGGATTCCAGTTTCTTAACTAATTTGAGAGGATTGTTCTTCTGTTCCGATGATGGTTCAGGGTTCTGATTGCAATATTTATAAAGATCGGTTCTTCTGTCTTGCATCAATAGTTTAACGTTGGTGGGTATTTCAGAAATGACACTTCATCCATTAGCTAGTGCTGCACCGGCATGTTCTTTCAGTTTCTCCATCAACAGTATGCAATTGTGAGAAATAAGAGACAAAGAAACTCATCATTCTGAACAATGCTTGTTACATTGATTATGCCACTGTAATGTCAGTGCCAGCTTATTGATGATGCCACTGATATCACCAGTAAAGATGTGATTGATATTTGATTCAGGGAACCCGCTTGCATGGCAAACCAGATTCTTGGTGATCTTAGTTGTCTTTGATTAGTTTAGCT
The DNA here is from genome assembly GCA_001647135.1 of Pontederia paniculata. Taxonomy (NCBI): domain Eukaryota; kingdom Viridiplantae; phylum Streptophyta; class Magnoliopsida; order Commelinales; family Pontederiaceae; genus Pontederia; species Pontederia paniculata. Next base: position 92,526 of record LTAE01000211.1, on the reverse strand, counting down.
ATTGACATCAAGTGCTGCATGGGTTATAGAGCTAAAGAGTGTTATAATTTGCTTCTGATTAGCTTGTAAAATAAGTGGTTTTCCTCTCCATATATTGCTTATCCATTGTTCAGCATTATGACTAGTCTGTGCCTTATTTCTCTTCCATATCCTGTAACTTGTCAGGACCTTGTCAAAGTTTATTATTTGGTTCTTCAACTGTATGTGTTTCTTCTCTATTGTAGATTATTGTCTATACATTCAATTATTTTCAACTCTTCGTCTCGTCGAAACAAACTTATCATAATGTACTTGCTGTCTATGTTGGATATCCCAATCTTTTTATCATCTTCGCTAAAACGTTTTACTGTTTTAGTGTTTCCAAATGTTTGCTTGGTGTGTAACATCATAAACAAAAAATCCTCAAAAAAGATGTAGAAAGGGCTTTTGGATCATGATGTTTTACACTTTAGCTGCTAATGTTGTATCGTGTTTTTGCCTCTGTAACTCATTTGTTTTGATGCCTAGCTTCCAGCGACACAAATTGTGTAATTTTCAACAAATAGATCTTGGAGAAAACAACAGACTGTGCAACAGTTCAAGACAAGGTTTAATACCTTGTAGTTTCAAGGTGAAGACAGCTCCACTTGATGGTGATGATTCTGTTACTGAATCAATAGACTGTGCAACAGTATTAGACCCTGATTTTGGGGAATCTGCAATGGGGCGAGTGGTGCCTGTTGATCCAGGTTGCAATCTGCTCTCTAGTCTTTCCATTTTTATGGGCTTACATTTTGCATATCAATTTCCACTTGTTCGAGTTCCAGTTCAAACTTTTCTGTTCTTCTGCCATGGGGCTCTCTTTATCTTGCTTTAGCTGTAAGTATTTGCTACTTATCAGTTATCACTGGTTACAGTTTTGTGGTGGATTATACTGTTTACAGCTTTATATGTTATAATTATTTGAACTTTTTGCTGTTTCTTTTTGGTGCTCATGCTTCTTGTTTCTTGGAGAAATGGCTATTCATAATTTTTCCAACATTCAAATATAAATTATTTTGTACAGAGGAAATTGGTTCAAATGGGTAAAAATAAAAACTTGGTTCAAGTTTAAAACGGAAAAATAAAAAAAAAATTAAGTCACCCAGAAAAATTAAAGTAAAAGATGGAAAGAAAATATTGATAAAGGAAAGTACAACAAGACGAAAGACTTCAATGGAAAAGGATTTAAAGTAAAAAAACGGACAGAATACATCATTAGAAAGGAAATAAATATCATATAAGAGAAACAAATAAAACAAAAGAAAGGAAAGTATCAAGGTAAAAAGCAAAAAAGAAAGAAAATTAAGAATGATTTAGGGTAAAGTAAATTACTATATTATCATTAACATTCAATAATATATATATATAAGGTTAATAATAGTTCATCAATATCAACGAGTTGAAAATAATTCTTAGTAAATATTACTTTTCAAATATAATAAATAATAATTTTATATCAATAATTTATTATTAGTATATCACTATTAAACTTTTTTATATAGTATATGATATTATATTGTGCAATATATTTGTAATTACCATAATAATAATAATAATTATTATTAGTTTAATTCGTTTGAAATCTATTAAATTGGTCCAATGCGATTTAATTGGTGGCAAATAAATAAAGGCTTACATCGATGTAAAAATCGTTCATGTATTTTAATTAGCATTACGTACTTTTTTTTTTTCTTTCTCCTGGGATTGCATAAAAGGAGAGCAGAAAGAACGTAAATTAGTATTGGTCATTGATAAGCATGAAACAGATGGAAATAATTCTAATAACACAGCCCACACTGGAAATAATATATTCTTGGTGAAAAACTTGCATCACAAACAAATTATTATCTGTGAGCTTCATTATCATAGAAACAGCTATGGACTTGATACGCTAAGCCTCATCATCAATGTTGGAGATGCTAATTTGACAACATTGCTGCATGGAATCTAATTTTCTAATTAAACTGACCACCAAAGAAAGAATAGCCATAAGTTGATAATTCAACAAGCATGTATGTATAACTGTCATGAAATTCTTTTTCCTCCTTTTGATATTCATGGATAACATAAGAGAGAAACAAAAGACATGCCTCCACAATAAAAGTTAATTTATGATATTGGCCGACTATATTTGATGGTAGGGGTTAAAAAGAACAATTAAGTGTTCAATGAGATAGATATCATTGCTTGCTTCATGTTCATGAACTGCTCCTTCACTTCTAGCGGCTTCGCGGTCTGGTTTCGGGTCCTCTTGATGCCGGGGCTCGCGAGCCCCTTGTGAGCGAAGCCGTAGAGGCGCAACACCTGGTTATCGGCGAAGTTGTAGGCCCTCTCCATGCTGCTCAAGCACTTCTCCGCCGGATAATCCCCGTAGCTACCACACGGCTTGCAACCCACGAAGTGGGTGACAAACGGCCACCTCTCGTCGCCTAGACCCGGATGGTGCTTCTCCATCATCTCCTCATAACGGTCGACAAGGCCCGCCCAGTAGCCGTGCAGGTAATATGAGTTCTCCACGAATATTTGGTCGCCCCAGCGGTCCTGTTGGAAAAGCAAGAGGTAGATGAGAGCGGACTGGTCATCGGCCTCGAAGGCCGGCCGACCCTTTAGGTTGGCCGTCATCCGCCGGGTAATCCCCGTAGCTACCACACGGCTTGCAACCCACGAAGTGGGTGACAAACGGCCACCTCTCGTCGCCTAGAACCGGATGGTGCTTCTCCATCATCTCCTCATACCGGTCGACAAGGCCCGCCCAGTAGCCATGCAGGTAGTATGAGTTCTCCACGAATATTTGATCGCCCCAGCGGTCCTGCTGGAAAAGCAAGAGGTAGATGAGAGCGGACTGGTCATCGGCCTCGAAGGCCGGCCGACCCTTTAGGTTGGCCGTCACGATGCGCCCACCCTCGTCGCGAATGGGGCCTTTAGGACCCATGACCGCCTAGGCGTCGAGCAGGTCGAGCGACCACTGGCTGTTGCGCAGCAGGAAGACGCCGGCGTTGAGGCCGATCCAAGAATGCTGGTCGAAGAGGAGGTCCGGGTATCCATGGACGACGAGGTTGTGGCGGGTGTAGCGGTCCAAAGGGATCTCGAAGGCCATGTCCGTGAAGAGGGCATCGCTGTCCATCCACCATATCCACTCGACCTCAGGGTGGGACATCATCAGGCGGCGGATTAGTGGGAGCTTCACCCAATAGCCGGTGAGCTCGCGGTCGAGGAGCGCCATGTTGTAGACGATCTCGATGTCGTGGAGGCGACAATAGTCAATCTTGTTCTTGATTCCCTTGAGGAGGTAATGGTCGCCAATGGAGTTGTCGCAGGGGTTGGGTGGGGACCCGGTCACCAGCAGGATGCGAGGCTTCCCATCGGTGGCCTGGCTAGGGAACTCAGGGTGCTCGTCGAGCCACCGTCGCCGCTGTGCGTCCCAATCGGATATCTTGGGCCCGAGGGAGTAGGTAGCGGCAGCGACGAGCTCATTGAAGGAAAGGATCTTGGTCGTGGCATTGGAGGTCGAGGCAAAGGTGAATCGCTGCCGCTGCTGCGATTGGAGCTGTTCGTCGGGTTCGTCCGGATCAGCATCAGATCGAATCTCGCGAAGAATGCGCTCAATGTCGTCAACTACCTTCTGGTCGGAGGAGTTGGCGGCTCCAGGGCCTCCGCCGAAGTTGTTGACGCCAATGGTGCCTTGAAGGACGAGGATGGTCACAAAACCGCAAAGGATGGTGATCTTGAGGTTGTTGAAGGTCCTCTGAATCTGGCGGTTGCGAGGGAGCCGAGTTCTGCCGTTGTTGGGCCAGTGGTTGGAAGTCGTCAGACCAGCGCTGGCGCTGGCGCCACCGTGGGACGACTTGAGATTGTTGTCCTCTCGTCCCATTTGATGGCGATGTGCAGTAGGATGTTGCACTCCTTCCTCCTCGTTTTTATAGTTTATAGTCACTATAGTGCATGCGAGTAGACCCGAGCAGAAAAGGAAAGGAAACTAAAATAAATATTTCTTGTCCAAAACATTTATTAAGAATTAATTTGAGAAAAAAAGGAAAGTGAGTAAGCATTACAGAGTTCCAACTATTGGAAAAATAAAATAAATGCATGCGAGTACCAAGACCAGAGCAGAAAAGGAAAGAAAACTAAAATAAATATTTCTTGTCCAGAACATTTATTAAGAATTAATTTTAAAAAAGTGTCCTTATTGTCACTAATAAAATCTTAATGACTTTACTTCTTACCCATCTTTACCCTTCTTTACTTTTTACTAATAAATAACTTAATTTATCATTCTTAAAAATTATCAATTCTCAATAAAGTCAATCATATAGATTAATACTTTATCCCTTTTAAAACTAACCAGATTTTTTTATAAAAAAATATTATTATCTATTTACTTCATTACAACTAACTATTTATTATTACATTATATATATTTATATATTTTCTTAGACATACATTATAATATTTTTTTTAATATCATACATTTTTTATGAGTGTGTAATATGATTTTTTTGTTAGA
>LTAE01000211.1:76724-87642 GCA_001647135.1 Pontederia paniculata | reverse complement strand
TGTATTAAATATATATATATATATATATATATATGTATATTAGTTAATTATAGTGAGGTACGTAAATAGTAATAAAAAATTTGATTAGTATTAAAGGATATATAATATTACTAATTTTGCCAACTTTATGAGAAATTAATGAAGTTATTTAATAGTATAGAATAAATAAGAGTAGAATTAATAAAAAAAGAGTGGCATTAAGATTTTGAAAGTGACATTAAGGACACTCTAAATGCAAGGAAAAGTAAGTGTGTGTTACCTAGTAAGAAAAAGTAATTAAAACTGGGCTTTTGGTGTTGGAACTCCAAATAAATTATTTATAGCTAAATTCATGTTACGTGGCGCTCCATCCGTGTTTATTTTATTATTTTTCCTCATATAAATTATATATTGAGAGAATCAAATTTAATTATGTTCATTTTATCTATGAGCGTATCAACATTGCAAATAGATACTTCCACATTGAATGTAACAAATATATTAAGCATATTTGATTCTTCTTCTTTTTTCCATGCAGAACAACTAAAACAGTTCAATTTTATTTGAAAATAATGCATATATGATATTTTCGAGTGCATGCGCTTGCAAACATAGAACCTTAATTTCTACGCTATAATTTTTTTAAATAACATTACATCTCTTTACTCTGAAAAAACTAAAAATATATATCTTTTCAGTTTAACAATTATTTTTTCATGAACTCATTTTAATTTGAAACTAGTGTACGCGCAATCCACGTCTATACCATAATAATGTGGTGGACATACTTCATATTTAAGGAGATATTTTCTCATGAGTAATATTTTCAAATTATCAATAATATAAATTTAAAATGATCTAAGGCTACAATCTTATCTTATTTATATATTTTAGGTAGATAGCGTTTTTTATTAAGTCAGTCCTTTAAATAAAATATTTGATAAATTAATTTTATCATTAATATTTAATGATTAACTAGATATTCATAATAGACTAATTTAAAAAACTTATAGCGTATAAAAATTATAATATCTTCTTCTTATATTTTTTTATATATTTTTTTGTTAGAAAAAAAATCGATTAACTAGTGTTGACATAAACAAAAAATATTAATCTTTTGTTGATTTTATATATGAATATAATAAAATTTTAATTGATAATAAATTATTATTACATTGCAATAAAAAACAAATACATATTATATTGAAAATTGAATAATTTATTATTTTATGTCCATTTATGTCATTTTATTCTCATAAATTAATCCAATCGTTAAATCTATCAAACACTTGTTGATTATTTCTCTAATCTAACATCTAAATATTAACCGACATCCGCTAACCGCTATTCATTATTTATATTTTTATCCACTAATCAATCGCTAATCGTTAATCAAATCATTTATGATGTCAAACACAGTCTTATATATTGGCAAGCTGAATTATTTAACAGTGTAGATTGATAATCCATATTTTCTAATAAGGGTATATTTCCAATAATTTTATTTATAATTGTGTTTCATATTTCCCCTTCTAACTTTTCCATAAATACAATATAACATAATAAAATATCCTATAATAATAACATAAATAATAATAATAATATGATAAAACTAAATTAATATTAATAATAAAACTATTTAAATAATGTTTATATAATATTGTATTATTAGTATCATATATGAAAATAATACATCACTAATTTTTTAATTATATGTATTATTAATTAAAACAATATTTTTATTAATTATATTATAATATTATCATTTTATTTTAAAAATTATTAATTAATTATTTAATAAGTTAATTTGTGAGTTGTTATTCGAGCTTATAAATTTCAACTTAATAATATAAACTTTTGAACATGATAATATTTATAGAGGTATTTTGGTAAAGAAGGTGTATATTATTTAGTATATTTTTTATAGAAGTAAATCTGGTAATATGAATTATCAATTAAATTATTTATTTATAAGTAACAAAGTAATGTACATTACTGATAATTTATAAGTGATGATCGTTTTATTTGGCAACGTAAATTATTAGGTAATGTTGAGAAATAATGTGGTAAGCTCCTCCTAATATCATTTATGTATTTAATGAATATGTAACATAATTATTGATTATCGTATATGGGGATAATCATTGATACTTGGTAATGTCAATGAGAAAACATGAGGGATGGAAACAAGAGATGACGTAAGAAAATTAACAAAACAGATGGTTCCATCATAGTTGGTGTTATAAGTGTCACATTGGTTGTCATCGGTTCTCGTAATTTCCTCATTTCTCGACTCCCTTTTCTTGATGGAAGATATACCCAACTAATTTCCACGACCAAATATTTTAATACATAGATTAAGTGACACTTGAGGATGCCATTTCTGGATGAAATCATCTAGAAAAAAATTATTTTCATCAATGTGAATGTGGCATTGAAAAGTTCAATAAGTAGCTTATGATATAAGGAAAAGCTAACTCGCTTGTTTCTTCTGGACAAACAACTAAAAACACATTAGTTATTTCTTTTTCAATATATGTTAAGAAGGCTAACAGATTTAACAAAATTCTAAATATAATTAGCATAAAACAACGTAACATGTTCCTAGTATGCTTGCATTATTACCAAACTCAAATGACAAAAAGTTAATTATTAATTAATTAATTAATTAATTAAGAACAAAATGAACAATCAGAAAATATATTAGTTTCACCCATTCATGGTCTTGGGTGGCGTGTATTATAAAACCTTCCTTGATTGACTGCTTAGTCAGAGTGTACAATGGTTTATATAGAGATAAGTAGTTACAACACTAAGAGATAAGTGCTAGATGTGCGAAAGGAGCTGGTGAGACATGTGTAGTTGCAATAGAAGTGGACTGAGTAGTGAAGACATGGAGACGTTGTTGACAGTTACTCTATATGCCCCCTCAACTCGACGTAGCCGCGAACGAAGTCTAAGCTTGTTGTAGAGTTCGATGAATGAGCAATCAACTGATGGATGAACATAAGCTTTTGACACCAATGTTGCTGCAAGGCACAAATGGTGAAGCAGGAATGCGGTATCACTATAGCCTTGGTGAAGCAGGGCGCTGCTTGGGTACATAGATAATGTTCATGTACACACGAATGCAGATGCCTAAGCATTTGCCACTGTTGGGTCTTCCAAGCTGATGAGCTCGTTGATCTTATCCTCGATATTGATGGCATGGTCGATGACAAGCATCATGATGACAACTGGTGATGTTGTTCAATTCCATCCCACTTGGCTTGTGCGTCTATATTCATGCGAAAGTCATACTTGCAAGCCCCCTACGAGTGAAGCCGTAGAGGCACAACACCTGGTTATCGACGAAGTTGTAGGCCCTCTCCATGTTGCTCATGCACCTCTCTGCCAGATAATCCTTGTATCTACCGCACAGCTTGCAACCCACGAAGTGGGTGACAAATGGCCACCTCTCATCGCCCACACCTGGATGGTGCTTCTCCATCATCTCCTCGTACTGGTCCACAAGGCCCGCCCAGTAGCCATGAAGGTAGTATGAGTTCTCCACGAATATTTGGTCGCCCAACGGTCATCTTGTAAAGCAAGAGGTAGATGAGAGCGGACTGGTCGTCGGCCTCGAAGGCCGACCAACCCTTTAGGTTGGCCTTCAAGATGCGCTCAACCTAATCGCGGTTGGGGCCTTTAGGATCATGAGTGCCCATGCTTTGAGCAAGTTGAGGGACCACTAGCAGTTGCGTAGTAGGAAGATGCCCGCATTGAAGCCGATCCAAGAATGTTGGTCAAAGAGGAGGTCAAGGTATCCATGGGCGTCGAGGTTGTGGCTGGTTTAGCGGTTCAATGGGATCTCGAAGGCCATGTCCATGAACAGGGCATCACTGTCCATCCATCATATTCACTCGATCTCAGGGTGAGACATCATCAGGCAGCGGATCAGCGGGAGCTTCACCCAATAACCAATGAGCTCGCTGTCGAGGAGCGCCATGTTGTAGACGATCTTGATGTCGTGGAGGCGACATAAGTCAATATTGTTCTTGATTCCCTTAAGGAGGTAGTGATCGCCAATGGGGTTGTCGTAGGGGTTGGATGGGGACCCGATCACCAGCAAGATGTGAGGCTTCCCGTCAGCGGCCTGGTTGGGGAACTCGGGGTGCTCGTCGAGCCACCGTCGCTGTTGCACGTCCCAATCGGCAATCAGATATCTTGGGCTAATGGTTTATATAGAGATAAGTAGTTACAACACTAAGAGATAAGTGCTAGATGTGCGAAAGGAGCTGGTGAGACATGTGTAGTTGCAATAGAAGTGGACTGAGTAGTGAAGACATGGAGACGTTGTTGACAGTTACTCTATATGCCCCCTCAACTCGACGTAGCCGCGAACGAAGTCTAAGCTTGTTGTAGAGTTCGATGAATGAGCAATCAACTGATGGATGAACATAAGCTTTTGACACCAATGTTGCTGCAAGGCACAAATGGTGAAGCAGGAATGCGGTATCACTATAGCCTTGGTGAAGCAGGGCGCTGCTTGGGTACATAGATAATGTTCATGTACACACGAATGCAGATGCCTAAGCATTTGCCACTGTTGGGTCTTCCAAGCTGATGAGCTCGTTGATCTTATCCTCGATATTGATGGCATGGTCGATGACAAGCATCATGATGACAACTGGTGATGTTGTTCAATTCCATCCCACTTGGCTTGTGCGTCTATATTCATGCGAAAGTCATACTTGCAAGCCCCTACGAGCGAAGCCGTAGAGGCACAACACTTGGTTATCGACGAAGTTGTAGGCCCTCTCCATGCTGCTCATGCACCTCTCTGCTAGATAATCCTCGTATCTACCGCACGGCTTGCAACCCACGAAGTGGGTGACAAATGGCCACCTCTCGTCGCCCACACCTGGCTGGTGCTTCTCCATCATCTCCTTGTACCGATCCACAAGGCCCGTCCAATAGCCATGAAGGTAGTATGAGTTCTCCACGAATATTTGGTCACCCAACGGTCCTCTTGTAAAGCAAGAGGTAGATGTGAGCGGACTGGTCGTCGGCCTTGACCGACCAACCCATTAGGTTGGCCATCAAGATGCGGTCAACCTCATCGCGGATGGGGCCTTTAGGATCATGAGTGCCCATGCTTTGAGCAAGTCGAGGGACCACTAGCAGTTGCGTAGTAGGAAGATGCCATCATTGAGGCCCATCCAAGAATGCTGGTCTAAGAGGAGGTCAAGGTTGAGGCCGATCCATAAGGCCCGCCCAAAGCATGGACGTCGAGGTTGTCGCTAGTTTAGAGGTTCAATGGGATCTCGAATGCCATGTCCATGAACAGGGGATCACTGTCCATCCATCATATTCACTTGATCTCAGGTGAGACATCATCAGGCAGCGAATCAGCGGGAGCTTCACCCAATAACCGATGAGCTTGTTGTCGAGGAGCGCCATGTTGTAGACGATCTTGATGTCGTGGAGGCGACATAAGTCAATCTTGTTCTTGATTCCCCTGAGGAGGTAGTGGTCGCCAATGGGGTTGTCGTAGGGGTTGGATGGGGACCTAATCACCAGCAAGATGTGAGGCTTCTCATCAGCGGCCTGGTTGGGGAACTCGGGGTGCTCGTCGAGCCACCGTCGCTGTTGCACGTCCCAATCGGCAATCAGATATCTTGGGCTTGAGGGAATAGTTGGCGGCAACAACGAGCTCGTTGAATGATAGGATCTTGTCCGTGGCATTGGAGGCCGAGGCAAAGGCGAACCACTACTGTGATGGGAGATGTTCGTCGGGTTCGTTTGGATCAAAATTGGATTGAATCTCGCAAAGAATGCACTCGATGTCATCGACGACCTTCTGGTCGGAGGAGTCGGCGGTGCCAGGGCCTCCGCCGAAGTTGCCAATGTTGATGGTGCCTTGGAGGACGAGGATGGTCACAAAACCACATAGGACGGTGATCTTGAGGTTGTTGAAGGTCCTTTGAATCTGGCGGTAGGCGAGTTCTGCCGCTGCCAGATCGGTGGTATGAAGTCCTCGGACCGTCGCCAGCGCTGGCGCCATCATGGGACGACTTGGGAGCGTTCTCCTTTCGTCCCATTTCATGACGATGTGTAGTAGGATGTTGCACTCCTTCCTCCGCTTCTTATATTTTATATACACAAGTGCATGCGAGTAGGAGTAGACTAGAGCAATAAAGGAAATTGAACTAAAATAAATGTTTCTTGCCCAAAACATTTATTAGAAATTAGTTAATAAAAGGAAAGCAAAGCGTTAATTGTCGGTAGTTGTTTGAGTCTGTTTAATTGAAACTAGGATTTTTGTCTTGGAACTCCAAATGAACTATTCATAAGGGAATTCAGGTTACTTAGTTATTTCACCAAAATGGAGTGCGTAATACTAAAATAAATTAAAAATGACAAGTACATAAATTGAGGTTAATAGTTAACCTACATATTATTTTCCCCATATAAATTAAAATCAAATTTAAATTGTATTCATTTTTATCTATGTGTGTATCAACATTGCAAAAAGATACGAAATAATTTTCAAATTTTTTTATTTTTTATTAATGAATAATATGAATATGTAACACAATTATCAATTAATATAGTATATGACGAAACTTATTCATGCTTGGTAATGTGGATGAGAAAAGATGAGGGATGGAAACAAGAGATGCCATAAAAAGAAAAATAATAAAAGGGATGGTTCCACCATAGTTGGTGTTGTAAGTGTGACATTGGTTGTCATGAGTCCTCTTAATTTCCTTATTCGCCGGCTTCCTTTTCTTGATGAAAGATGATATTCAATTAATTGCCACGATCAGATATTTTAATGCATATATTAAGTGAAACTTGAGGATGCCATTTTTGGATGACATAATTTAGGAAAAGATATTTTCATCAATATGATAAGTGGTATTGAAAAGTTCAATAAGTAGCTTATGAAGTAAAGAAAAGCCAACTCACAAACAACTAAAAAACACATTTATTTTTTTAATTATATGTTAAGAAGACTAAGAGATTTAACAAAACTCTAAATATAATTGGCATAAAATAGTGTAACACGGTCCAGGTATGATTGCATTACTACCAAACTCAAATGACAAAATGTTAATAATTAATTAATTAGTTAATTAATAACAAAAGGAACAATCATAAAATACATTAGTTTCGCCCATTCATAATCTCGGGTGGCACAAACTTTTCTCATTTTTCGTCGTCTTTCTCTGTGTAAACTCTTTCTTCATAATTTTTATTATTATTCTGAATATTCTACTTTATTGATCTTTCCAAATACACCCTTACTTTATCATTATCTCCTATGAATTAATCATTAATTGTTAATTAACTCTTGCCTTAATTTCACCATAACGGTAAAAAGCTTTGCTATTATTCTCATTTTGATACTATTGGTTTTTTCACTCTTTTTAACGTTAATAATCAAGGGTTTAAGACAAAACGTTTGATGTATGTATAGAAATGAAAAAAAACATACATGTGCTCTTTAACGTAAAATCAAAATATATATTAAAGGTAATAAAAATGAGACTTATCAAGTTTGTCTTTGTTTTCTGCATCAAATGATTAAGATGCGTTATGAAAACTTGCAAAGCACCCTATTCAATAAATTATTATGTGTACTACTTAACCTATCGAACTCTTGTACCAAAAGTCATAAAGCTAATGAAGTTCAAGTCCAAAATTCAATTCTTCATATATGATTTGAAGTTCCTTTATAACAATATATGAATAAAGACATTAGGAACATATATTATTGAGGTGAAGGGGGTGTGCCACATGTGTGGCATTCGAGAGCAAAGGCGATCTGACAAGAAAAAAGTAGTATAAAACCAAAATTATGATTGTTCTTCATATCAGGATCTGATTTTTTTCAAATTCCAAAATTATGTATAAAACCATGTAAAAAAAATTGATACAAATACATGAAGCAATAATTGTATGTTCGAGGTAAGGACTACTATTCAATATTTTATTAATATTATAATTTTTGGCTACCACAAAATTAAAGTAGTGGCATAAACCATTCAATACAATATGTATGTAGTAAAAAAACATGAAATTGAACAAAAAAAAAATAGTATGAACAATATAGATTTGTTAGGAAGAGGACAAATAGTTGTCGATGGAGGAAAAGACATCATCGTTAGTAGATCATTATGACTCACATCATAAAATCTCTATTGTTTTGTTGATTTAATAGTTGTATTATTTTAATCACTCTTCCCGTCGAATATGAATGTGATTCTTCATATAAATTAATACTAAAATAAATTAAAAATGACAAGTACATTAATTGAGGTTAACCGTTGACTTATATATTATTTTCCTCATATAAATTAATATTGGGAGAATCAAATTTAGATTGTATTCGTCTTTATCTATGTGCGTATCAACATTGCAAAAAGATACATCCTCGTTAAATATAACAAATTAAGCATATATGAATAATGTGAATATGTAACACAATTATCGATTAACATCGTATATGGGGAGAAGTATTCATGCTTGGTAATGTGGATGAGAAAAGATGAGGGATGGATACAATATATGCAATAGAAAGAAGAATAATGAAAATGATGGTTCCACCATAGTTGGTGTTATAAAAGTGTGACATTGGTTGTCACTAGTCCTCTTAATTTCCTTAATTGCCGGCTTTTTTCTTGATGCAAGATGATATCCAACTAATTGCCACGACCAAATACATAGATCAAGTGACACTTCAGGATGCCATTTTGACATAATGTAGGAAAATATTTTTTCATCAATAAGATATGTGGTATTGAAAACTTCAATAAGTAATTTGTGATATAAGGAAAAGCCAACTCACAAACAACTAAAAAACACATTTATATTTGTTTTTAATATATGTTAAGAAGGCCAAGAAATTTAACAAAACTCCAAATATAATTGCAAGTATGATGGCATTACTACCAAACTCAAATGACAAAATATTAATAATTAATTAATTAATTAATTAATTAAGAAAAAGGAACAATAATAAAATATATTAGTTTTGTCCATTCATGGTCTCGGGTGGGGCGAACTTTTTGCATTATAAACTCTTTCATAAATTTTATTATTATTCTGAATATTCTAATTTATTGGTCTTACCAAATACATCCTTGACTTTTTCATCATCTCCTCTGAATTAATCTTTAATTATTAATTAACTCTTGCCTTTCATTCACCACAACATAATTAATCATTAATTATTAATTAGCTCCTGCCTATTTCACCACAACGATAAAAAGATTTGCTATTGTTCTTATTGTTACTACCAGTTTTCTCTCTTTTTAATGTTAATAATCAAGGGTTAAGACAAAACGTTTGATGTTTTATAGAAGTGAAAAACATACATTAGCTCTTTGACGTAAAATCTAAATGTAATTAGCATAAAATAGTGTAACATTATCCTAGTATGATTGCATTACTAATAAACTCAAATGACAAACCATTAATTAATAATTAATTATGTACTTTATTATTATTCCGAATATTCTACTTTATTGATCTTACCAAATACATCCTTTCTTTATCATCATCTCCTCTGAATTAGTCATTAATTATTACTTAACTCTTGCCTTAATTTCACCACAACAGAATTAATCATTAATTGTTAATTAACTCCTGCCTTAATTTCACCACAAAGGTAAAAAGCTTTGCTATTGTTTTCATTGATACTATTGGTTTTCTCACTCTTTTTAATGTTAATAACCAAGGGTTTAAGACAAATACATAACATGTGTGCCAAATACATAACATGTGACACTGCTTCATTCCGACAAGTACACCTCATGCGTGCTATCTGAGGACCCTCTACTTAAGTCTCTATTAGATCGCATGATATCTAGAGAAAAACATCGTGCCGATAGTTAATTACTAAACGTTGCTCTTCCTAGTGAGCGACATGGGAAATCTTCATAACGATTTGAAGTGGATGAATGTTACTTTGTGCACTACCAATTTTTTTATTATTATTTGTTATGAAGAGGACAAATAGTTTTTCATGGAGGAAAAGACATCATCATTAGTAGATCATTATGACTCACATCATAAAATCCATTAGTGACAAATTGTAACATGCCGGTGGTTTAATATATCTATCTCCATGTTGTTGTATATATATCTATCATCCATTAGTAGATCATTATTAAGATGTAAATAATAAGTCAAATTGTACACACAATATATTCTTTTCTACAAAAATGACAGATAAAAAAAAATTGAAAGCAAATTGTAGAACACAAAGAAAAAGAATAAGAAAATGTTATAACTGAAAAAGTAGACTACAATGGTTGGGAAAAAAATTATATTGAAAACAAGTAGGATTCTTTTAGGGAGAGAGAAAATGAGACTTTTCATCTTCCAAGTTTTGTGTTAGTTGTCATTTATCATTATATAAAAAATAACAAATATTAATACATAGAAGACAATAATATTAAATATTAAACTTGACACTCCAATTTCGTAGAAAAAAATACGTTTATATTGTGTACGTTAATGATTAAAATAATTTTACTTATTATTATTCTAATTACTATCATTATTATAGCATAAAATGTTAGCAATCTTTAATTATTTTATTTGGTTAGTTCAGGAAATATTTTTTTGGGTCAGAAGTTCAGCAAATATTTGATAAGTAAAAAAAATAGAATAATCAGTTTATAACGTTTAATTTAAGTCTACGTTTGGATAAGTAATAATGAAGCAACTAAATACATCAAAAAGAAAAAAGTAATACAACATTAAGGTGTTGGTCTTTTTGTGGAAAGATGCGTAGAATTAAATTTTGAGTATAAGTGTAGTTAAAGTTTGAAAAGAAGTATTATAAATCTTAATATAATAAATTAAATAGAGGTAAATTAGGTAAAACATAGTGGCATTAAGATTATTGGAGTGGCAATAAGGGCGATATATATATATATATATA
>LTAE01000211.1:64741-76103 GCA_001647135.1 Pontederia paniculata | reverse complement strand
ATTAGGTAGTTATATAATTCCTCGTGGGATCGACAACTCTACTCTTACACTTTATTACTTGTTCGACTAGTGCACTTGCTAGCATTTTGATTTGCGTGTTCAGCATTTTTCGCATCAGCCCCGAACATGTGAAACACTTGATGTTCCTTCTAGGTTGATCCCGCTGTCCTGTTTCGAAATTGAGACATTTTGTTTGGCCTCCTTCTTGTACTTGTTCTTGCCTCCCCACCAACTTTCTTGCCATCTTTCTTTTGGTAAGTAGCAGCCTCACGACCGTAATCATTGAGTTGGTCAGCGACGTCAACAACCTCTTCGATGCTTTGCGGTTGACGCCTTTGCACCTCCCTTTCGGCCCAATTGGGTAAGCCATCAATGAAGTATTCAAGCTTGAGATCTTCACGGATGTCCCTGACTTCCAAGAGAAAGGACTGAAAAGTCTTCACGTAGTCCCTAAGACCTCTGATGCACCTCAGCGATCTCAACTTCCTTGCAGCCTGCCCCCATGCATTAACCGGAGAGAATTGTTTTCACAACTCGTGCTTAAACTCCTTCCATTTTCCCACTAGTTTTCTATCATGATCTTCGGCCTCTTGTACTTTTCGACGCCACCACAGAGATGCATCATCGATCAAGTAGCGAACAACCACATTGATCTTGGCATCATCCTCCTCAATGCTACCATCTCTGAACCCATTCTCAAGATCCCACAAAAATTGATCAATGAACTTGGCTTCTCGCTTACCACCGTGCTTGATTGGCTCAGGCACTCGGAACTTCGCTGCTTTCGAGTCATCGTTGGAGTCTTGGCAACTCCACCTTGGTGAATGCAAGATTTCAACACACTAATCTCAACTTTAGAGGCATCTACCTTATGTTGTAAGGCCTCTACTTTCTTCTTCAAAGCTGAAATCTCACTCTCATGGCCACCGTGTCATTGATGAAGCGTTCCCCCTGGGCAGCAAGCCTTTCGCCTAGCAAAGCCTCAAGCTCTAGCCGCATGGTGTCACAGTTAGACTCAAGACCACTCACCCGCTTAGGGATGTCGTCCATCTCCAATAGGCGTTGCTCCAATGAGTCAATACTCATCTCAATGCCCCTGAGAAATTGAGCCATCATGCTCTTGATCATAGCATGAAGTTCAGCGTGCTCCTCGCCCGTCAAAGATTCTTGTTCATCTCCACTACCTGAGCCACCTCCCTGGCTTGCGGAGGAACTTTTGCCATGCCCTCTAATGGACTCCTACTCTGGTGCAGCAGGTTCAACATGGCGCTCTCCCACAGATTCCCTGCTAAGAATGAGGCGCCCGTGTTCACCTTGATTTTCCCTTTCTCGTGCCTCACCGGTGCCTGCAGTCTTCGCCATTGGATGAAGCTCTGATACCACTTGTCACACAGCACAACTCTACCTCAACTTGTCCTGTGTGTGGCCCTGTCCAAGCTTAGCTTATGCAGGCAGCCCAACAACACAACACCAAAGGATCTTGTCCAAGGGAGAAGAATACAAACACACAATAATGCACTCAAAAGAACACTAGAGAAGTGAGGGAAAAAGTGAGCAACTATTATTGTACATCTCTCACGCACATCATTCACGTAGAGACTGCTCAAAGGAAGGTAGAATGCATGCCCTTAAGGTGACAACTCAAATCCTTTATATATGATAGGATATGGTTGTACCTTTCCATGGAGGACATGTGTGCTTCTCCATGGAAAAGAGGTCACATGTCCTCCATGGAAAGGTGCAGTCATATCCTATCATATATAAAGGATTTGAGCTACCACCTTAAGGACATAAGCATTTTTACCTTGTTTGAGCAGGCTCCTACGTTGCTTTCTATACACTTAAGCTATGCAATAAGAGTACCTCACTTTTTCCCTCACTTCTCTTGTGTTCTCTTGTGTGAATTGTGGTGTGCTTGCTTTCTTCTCTCTTGGATAAGATCCTTTGGTGTTTTGTTGTTGGGCTGCCTACACAAGTTGAGCTTGGACAGGGCCACACACAGGGCAAGCATAGGTAGAGTTGGTGTTGTGTGACACAATAGTCGATATATATGAAACTTTGGTCGAATATTGAAGAAAGTCAATAGACCGGACGACTGGTCCATCAAAATGGTCGATGGTCCATGACAGTGTTGAACAATCGGAGGAATGATCACTCGGTGGTTAAAGCGGTTGACTAGTCTATATAGTAACGACTATCTTTTGTCAAAGAGATCAACTGGTGGAATGTTGAAATGTTCCCGACAACTATATTCTTGTGTCAAATCAATGGAAAGAAGTGTGCAACAACCATATTAAAAACAAGAAGCTATGAAAGAGTATTTGGAGGTCCAAAACTATAGCAATTGAAGGGAAATCAACTTGCTAAGTTTTAAGAGCACAAAAAGTGCACTTTGAGGCATAATTTGCAAATGTCCTCTCTCTCTCTCTCTCTCTCTCTCTCTCTCTCTCTCTCTCGTTCTTGAGTGATTTCATTTTACAAAAGAGAGATTGAGTGAGAAACTTTTCATTTCAACTTTAAGAGAGAGCTCCTTGTGATAAAAATGTGTGGTTTTGCCTCTTGAGCAGAGAAAAAACTTGAGTTGTAAATAGCTCTTCTCCTTGTTCGGGAAGAAGAGTGATAGTGGAACTTCGAGGTTCTTAAGGCGTGAGAAGTTTAAGCGGGGACGTAGGCCAAAGACTTGGACTAAACCTCGTCAATAAATCATCATTTTTTAGTTTGCATCATTTTCTTATTTACTTTACTTTTTCTCTTCACACTTTCATTCATATCATAATTGCACTTGTCTTGAAAAAGTTTTAAAAAAAATTATTACACCAATTCATCCCCCCTCCTTGGTGCGAAGTAATCCTATAGATGGATGCTACTTAAAGTATGTACCTTGGAGTCCTATTATGGATGGTTATGCTAATTTAATGGCTTATGCATCTATCATATTATTTCCTTTATATTCTTTTGTTGTTGTGTCATCATTATTGATCGATGTTGATCAATAGAATGTTTGATAAATGTAATATATTAGCGCCTACGTGACGAGGCTTTGTCACGTGGTGAAAGGTAAATTTTGGAATGTTACAATTTAGAAATTAAATTTGATGTTAGGTAAGTAGTCTAATTTAGATTGGAGATAGTAAATCCTAATTTTGACCAAAAGATATCTCCATTTGTTATATCTAACTTGTATAAATAATTTATATCATTTCATTCATCCTTTTTTGGGTAATTGAAGATGTCAAAGCCTAGGTATTACAACTACCTAAGTCGAGGTATGTTCACTCCTATAGTGTAGCTGAAAAGAAAGCACCTTATTTTGCAAGGGTGAAGGTGGAAGTCATACTCGAGGTCTCTTGATCGGATAACTAGTCTGGCCAGACAATCTTCAATGAATTTGCTTCGCGGGAACATAGGCTAGATTGGCTTCTACCAAGAGTGCTAACTCATTGTGGATCTTCAACACTATTTTTGATAGGTGTGGACCAACGCCCATAAGGCCTTGAAATCAGTTTCGATAACGACACGCTTGTAGTTCTGCTTCAAGTGGTGAGAGGGCACTAGTTACCCCAAAGAACTTGATATCTAGTAGCATCTATGGTCACATGCAATAACACATATTGCTCAATTACATTTTGGCTTGGATCTATATGGAAGGCTACATCAATGTCGCAATTAGTCTAATTTTTTGATGGGGGCCGCCATGTCAGTGATGTATGTTAGTCCTAAGGGCTCTTATGTTAGTCCTAAGGGCTCTTATGTTAGTCCTAAGGGCTCTTCAATGTAAAAGACCACTTATGAGCAAGTCTGAAAGATCCTGCAACATATAATATATAAGCGAGTTTGTATTAAGGCCCAACACATTTGTCGTTGTGCACCTGCATCGTCATTTCCACAACCACCAATATGCAATGTCAAAGATGATAGTCCAATTGATAATATCTCTTGTGTAATGATTGGTCTGCAATTTTCTAATTAGCCATTCCATCCGAGGAGTCTCAAAGAAATGGTTTTGAAGACGACTCGGGATAAGAGGGAGCCGAATATCATGAGTGCACATGCAGTCTTTAAGGATGTGCAAGATAGTCTCATCAGCTTCCGAAATTTCATGAAAGCGCTTGATGTAGCTAGAGATCTCTTTACTCTTTGTTCACTAGTTAATGATTTGTTATGTGCCACAAACCAAAGGAAGTGTTTGATTCTTTGTGGCCCATTCCATCACTATATGCATCTTTATATAGGATCATGTCAATTCCAAGAGCTCTTGATAAGTAGTGTATATGTTGATCGAACATGATATGTGCCTCAAGCTTCTAATGGACAATAGGGAATGTCAGGTTTAGGATGGGCCATCGGAGGTTGTATTACTGCAAGAGAGGCGGGGCTTGATCGTTGAGGTGCGAGAGTATGACATCCCAGTTCCATGTGCCTTCGTTTGTTTCTATGGTTGCTATTGAAGTTGAGGAGGCATGTCTCTCAATTGGAGTGGTGATTCTACTAGCGAGTGTTCTAAGTGATCTAAACCAGGTTTTTGTCCAAAAGCATGTTGAGTCTCCGTTACCTAGTTGCCAACATACTCCATGGAATACCATGTTCTAAGACTATTGAATGCCTCTCTAAAGCCAGGAATGTCCATTATTATATTGGAGCTCAAGGCCAAAGCCAAATCATGATGCATACTTGCTACAAAGTACCTGGACCATAAGGCATTAGTTGAGGTGTGTTGTCCCCATCCGAGCTTTGCTAATGTGCTGGTATTGAGTGTGTTGAGATTTGTGTAGGCCCCGTCCTCCTTATTCCTATGTTGAATGATGACATTTCATGCTACGAGATGTAATTTCCTTGTGTTTGTTTGGTGCCCTCGAAGAAAAGCACGTTGCATCCTCTTAATGTCACTAATGACTGCTTTGGGTAGTGATATAGTATGGGTATTGAACTTGATGTGGAGAGTGTTTTGGCCGCCCATTCAATGATTCTTGATTTTCTTCTCAATTATGATCTAGAATTGTGATTTATATACCCTTCTGTGTATGATAGGAACACCAAGATATATGTGACTTTCCTTGAATGCGCATGTTTGTAGGAGTTGCTCTTTTTTCTTTGTAGGGACAAACTTGGAGAAAAAAGATTGAAGTTTTTTGCTAGTTGATGCATTGACCAGAGATGAATAAGAAGTAATCCAAAATATGGGTATGATTTCTAGTTATTGTGTCGAGCGTTAGTGAAAAGTAAGATATCATCTGCAAAAAATAAATGTGAAATAATGGGATCGTTGTTGCCTACTTTCATACTAGTCCAATAGCCTTCATTGACAACTTCTTGTATGAGATGTGGTAGCCATTCAACACACAACAAAAACAAGCAAGGAGAGAGCGATCTTCCTTGGCGGACTTCCCTCGTGATTTTGAATGCTTTAGTTTCCATAGAACTCGCATCGTCGTTGAGGAAATGCATGACATGATTATGTAAATGATGTTATAAGGAATTCCTAGTATCCACAATGAAGTTCCATTTAAGCCCGTTGAATGCCTTCTCGAGGTCCACCTTTTAATGGAAAATAAATTATGAACATTGTGTGTATCATTTGTTGTGCAATGATGACATTTTCATGGATGGATCGCCCTGATATAAAGCTTACTTGATGTGGTTCGATGAGATCCACTATAAGATTCTACAAATGAAGTGAGATGATATTAGTCATAAGCTTATAGGAGATTTTGTAAAGACTTGTCGGTTTGAATTCATTGAGAAATCCTAGGTTCATCTTCTTTTGGATTAGGACAAGATGTGTTTTGTTGATCGATTCTATTGGCTCCATAATAGTAAATATCTTTCTTGAATGGTTGGTGATGAATCACCTGACAAAGTTCTAGTTTTGTTGATAGAATATGGCTTGGTAGCCATCCGAGATTGAAGATTTGTATGGTGCCATACTAAATATGATCGTTTTGTTACCTCTTCCGACATTATATGTTTGTCTAGGTTGATAAGCCTGATTGATTCAATTCTATGAAACAGTGGCAACGCTTGTGTATCGCCAACTCATTCATCAATTTAAAGTTGGTCTTGATCTTCAATCCAATGACTATCTTGATTCTTCACCGCCTTGATGCGGATCCTACCCCGCTTTAATAACGTAGAAGTGTGAAAATATTTGGTATTCTTATCTCCTAACTTGATTTCATTGACAACAAAATTTTTTATATTAAAATAATTCCTCTTGAGTGAGAATTTGTTCCATGTTAAGCAAAGTTTTCTCCAAGTTGCACATAAACAAATTGTGTAATTTGAGTTCCTTTTAGTCTTACCATAATCTCGATTCCACTTAAGCAGGTTGCTACGGAGGGAGGAAGCAATGACCAAGAGCTGCTTATACTATGTTTGGATGAAAGAGTTAGAAATGGTGGAGATGGGTAGGATGAGGTTATAAGATTCACCCCATATTTGGATAGCAACTAAGTGAGTTTGGACCCCTCCAAACCCTCTAAAATTAAAGGAGGGATTGACATTTTGAACACTTTTACTCCTCACTTTAATTATTATTGATTTTTTATTTTGTTATGAGAGCAAAATAATCTTTTAAAAAATAACCCCTTCATATTATATCTCTCCTTCCTATCCAAACAAGTCCCACCTTTTTTCTTCTCATCTCTCATCTTTCTTCCCCCTTCCCCCTCCCCGCCCATCCTAAATTAAATATCCAAACAAAGCCTTTAAATATCCAAACAAATGCTCACCATGTAATCGTGTTAAACCGTTACAAACATTTATATATACTGGTTTACGACGGTCCATCGAGCGGGAAAATGGTGGTGTTGGTGGTAGGGGATGGACGGATAAATTAACAGTAGCCGCCGGAGAAAGAACCCGGCGCCGGGGATGGCGAATAAGCTCATCGGAGAAATGGGTCTCCATCCCTCTATCAGCAACGTTTTTGCCGCTCGCAACATCCTAACCGCCAAGGTAAACCCCCGACCAAGTCCTCTTGCTAAGAATGCTTAAAAGATCTAGGGTTTCTTCGCAGGACGCGCTCTCGTTGCCGGAGTTCGATCTGGTCGCCCTTCTTGACGTCGATCGGCAGCAGGTCTCGTCCGCCCTCGCGCACATCAGCGAGATCGTGTCGCCGCCTTGCCAAACTGTGGGATATCTTTTTCTCAAAAAACTGTGTGATATCTGTTTTGTTTCCTCTTCATTTGAAGCCTTGTTTCTTAATACCATCGGAGTTGATATCGTTAGATTGGCTTATCGTTGCCTGTTGCAGGCGCTGTCGCTTATGGAAGATCATGAGCGGTCGGGAGGCCACCTCCCGACGACGCTCCGTGGTCTTGACGGCGCCCTGTGTGGTGGTATACCGTTCGGCGTTCTCACGGAGTTGGTCGGGCCGTCTGGAATAGGAAAAACTCAGGTAACGAATTTGTTTTAGGTTATTTTGTTTGAACTATTGTACTTGGAGGATTCACTGCTCAAATGTTCTTTATTGTTGTGTTGTTAGGCAGTCCTAACTTGAGAACATCCTATTGTAATGAGGAAGCTTATACCTACTTTATGGTGTGAAAATTTACCAAGTGTTGGACCTTAATAAGATGAAGCGATTGGTGTAAATTGTATGCTTTAACTGTAAACCTTGTACGAATTATGCAAGAGTGTAGAGAATAAGTGACAGTGCCAATACAAAATATTCACCTGTTCAGGACATAACGGAATGAATAGATATGCAGCAGATGCTAGCCGTTGATAGAGAGTTAATGTCAAAATTCCTTTATCTATATATCGAAGAAGAGATAGCAGAGGTATTTTTTTCAGTGGTGATGTAAAGGTCCTAGTTTTGATTAGTGTAGTAAAAAATATTTGTTATTACCATACAAAAATCAATTTATAGACAATTGTAGTTAGTATCATATCTGGATCCCTGTTGCTAAAATATCAAGCTATAAGGGCTTAACTGGACTTCGATATTCATATTTCTGGCAGAAAGACAATCCTCCCAGCTACATTGGAGGATTTTAAGCAGAAATCTAGTCTTTGAAAACTGGAATTAACTCTCAGTGACTCCTTCATTCTTCCTTTCAGATGATTATGTGTTGTGAAAAACTACTTCATTCTTCCATGTAATACTTCTATTGTCATTCTCATGATGTTCTAGTGATTTCCCTAGAATTCAGGTAACTTTTGTTTATTTCTCAATGCAGTTTTGTCTTAAGCTTGCACTGCTAGCAGCATTGCCAACTTCCTGTGGAGGTCTAAATGGTCGTGTAATTTACATTGACACTGAATCTAAATTTAGTTCTCGGAGGTACTTTAAACGAAATGTCAGCATGCAAGTATTTAAACCTCTTGTGCTGCTTTTTTTAATTTTAATACTTCTATCTGATATTAAATTTTGAATAACAGGATGATAGAGATCGGGGAAAATAGCTTTCCTCAAATATTTGGATCGACAGGGATGGCAAAAGAGGTTAAAAATAATAAAAAAATTAACTGTCATCTTTTTCATCATTGACTCCTGCAAAGCAAAGTTCTTTCAAAAAAGTTGTCATTAGTAACAGTTGAATAAAAACTAAAAAAACTTTTCTTCAAAAAAAAAATATTGAAAAAAAACTAAAATAAGTACGCATGAAGTTATGTTGCATGTGCTGACAAGATAGTACCAGCACAGTTGTGCATCAGTGAATATTATCTTTAATCTTGTTCAAAGAGTTCAAGTTTCTTGATGTTCTTTGCAGATGGCTGGTAGAATTGTAGTACTACGCCCTTCAACGCTCTCTGAATTTTCTGAAAGGTGAGTATTGTAATTGTTCCAAGCACTGATACTCATTGACTAAATAATATGTTGTGAAATTTTGGGTTTTTGGCTTCCAGAATTAATATGCTGCATTGTCTTGAATTATTTGCCTTTTTTTGTGCATGTGATAATATGTTTCCACAGAATCAACTATTATCACTAATGGTCTGCTTGCAGCTTGCAACAGATAAAACTGACACTTCTCCAGCATGATGTGAAGTTGGTAATTGTTGATAGCATGGCTGGACTTATTGTTGGGTAATTGACACCATATTAAACTTTGCATTGATTTGTGTTTACCATCAATTTTATTTGAAAGGGTTCCTTCTATATAAAAATAATATATATATATATATATATGTATTATATATATACATGTACGCACATATATATAATATATATTATATTGAAAGGGTATGAATGACAACTTGTTATGAGTGTGGCTGTTTGCTTTGTCAAACCTGTAACAAAGGCAACCTGAAACGCTTCAGTTAGTATGCAATGATCTTGATTAGTTGGGTTTCATATTATTGTTCCCTTAAAAAAAAGTTTCATATTATTGTTATTGGTTTACAATATGGTAAACAAAGCATCATACAAGTTGTTCTTTTCTCATTTTTTTGCATGGCTGTGACAACATTGGGCTTTAACTTTTCTCAATCTGATTACTTGCCTAAAAATATTGAATGTGATGTAGAATTATATCTCTTAAGCAATTGAAGTAGAACAACAGTTTTAGGGTAAAATTGACACAAGTAAATATGGTAAGTACCAACAACCTTCTCTTTATCAATAAGTTGTACATTGGATCTTTTGTTTATATCAAAGAATAAACTTTCACTAAAATATAAGTGGGGGTGAGCATGGGCTAGGAAATCCAAATTTTCCAATCTGGACTGACCCGGTTTTTCGAGTTTTTTTCCCGGACCGGATACTATCCAGGTCGGGATTGGGTCAACGTAGGTCAAAACCATATTATTATATTAAATACCTAATTGGCCCGACTCTGTATTCTAATATACAACAACAACAACAACAACAACAATAATAAAGCCTTATCCCACTAGGTGGGTTCGGCTACATGGATCATACGACGCCATTGCACTCTATCAGTAATCAAATCTTTGGGTATATTGTCCGCTAATAGATCTCATTCTATTAGCTCGCCGAGTGTTCGCCTTGGCCTCCCTTTCCCTCTTTTAATCGGACTCCAGATTGTTTGATCTACCCTCCTTACTGACGTATCTAATGATCTTCTCTGAACATGACCAAACCACCTCAAACGATTCTCTACCATCTTCTCACTAATAGGGGTCACTTCGACTCGTTCATGTATATGGTCATTACTAATCTTATCCTTTATAGTATTACCATACATCCATCTCAACATCCTCATTTCAACTACCCCCACTTTATGTTCATATTGCCCCTTCATAGCCCAACATTCACTGTCATATAACACTGCTGATCTTATAGTAGTGCGATGGAATTTTCCTTTAAACTTATAAGGTACTTTCCTATCACAAAGGACTTCAGTAACTTTCCTCCACTTACACCAACTAGCTTGAATTCTATGGTTAACATCGTCATCAATCTCACCATCTTGTCTTATAATTGATCCCAAGTATTTAAACTTCGTCACTTGAGAAATTGTATCATTTCCTAACCTAACTTCCAAATCGTCTCTAAGTTATCTATTTGTGAAATTGTAATGCATATACTCTGTCTTATTCCTACTTAAACGAAAATTCTTTGACTCCAATGTGTTTCTCCATATTTTCAATTTTGCATTAATCTCTTCTCTTGAATCCGCTAAAAGTACTATATTATCATCAAAGAGCATGCACTTATATATTTCCTCTGTGATACTCTCGATTATAGCATCGACAACTAAGTTAAACAAATATGGGTTTAAAGATGATTCTTGATGTAGGCCAATTCTTATAGGAAATATTTTTGTCTCACCTCTTGGTGTCCTAACCTTAGTCAATGCCCCATCGTACATATCTTGTATAATCTTAATATAGACAACACCCACTCTTTTCTTTTGCAAGATTTTTCAAAGTACATCTCTTGACACACGACCATACGCCTTCTCTAGATCAACGAAAATCATATGTAAGTCTCTTTTTCTACTTCGATACTTCTCCATCTTCCCCTTTAGTAAATAAATCGCCTCAGTGGTGGATCTTCCTGGCATGAATCCAAACTGTCTCTTAGAAATATTAGTCTCCACTCTCAACCTATGTTTAATCACTTTTTCACATAGTTTCTGCAAGAGGCATGCCTTAGATTAGTCTCACATGCACAAGTCACGGGAGAGATGTTGAGTATATATGGGGACATGGCCTTCACTAGGTGTGACGCGTTTTGATAAAACTGTGTGGGCTAAGGCCCAGAGCGGACAATATCACGCCTTTGCCAGGGATGTTACATATGGTATCAGAGCCACTCCGCGTGAGCCTCTTTGTCATGGTGGGAGTTCACTCAACGAGGATGTTGAGTCCCTTAAGGGGGGAAGGATGCAAGAGGCATGCCTTGGATTAGTCCCACATGCACAAGTCACGGGAGAGATGCTGGGTATATATG
>LTAE01000211.1:48913-64029 GCA_001647135.1 Pontederia paniculata | reverse complement strand
TCAATCTGAGACCTATGAGTTCCACTTTTATATGCGACTAGATGTTCCTCTCTCTTTCTAAAACACGTGTTAACAATCTTAAGGTTGTATGCTAAAAAAATCAATAATAGTTTGCCCTTCCTCATTCAACTCCCCAAAACCAAAACCACCATGAACCCTTACATGTGGTCCCGCCTCTTTACCCACATGCCCATTAAGGTCTCCCCCAATAAGAACTTTCTCGGTTGGCGGTATACTTTCAATCAACCCCTCCATATTTGCCCAAAACTTCTCCTTGAGATGTGATTCTGCCCCTACTTAAGGTGCATATGCACTAATAATATTCATTGTATCATTTTTAATAATTACTTTCACGGATATGATTCGATCCTCAATCCTTTTAACTTTCACAACATTCTTCCTCCATTCTTCATCCGCAATAATACCAACATCATTTCTTCCCTTTACTTTGCCTGTATATCAAAGTTTGGAACCATTGACATTGATCTCTTTACTTCCCTCTCCTGCCCATCTAGTTTCTTGTAAGCACAATATATTAATCTTACGCTTACTCATTACTTGTGCCACCTCGAAACGTTTCCCATTCAGCGTCCTAATGTTCCAAGAACCTAATCTAATATTACTCTCATGAACTAGCTTCTTTAGCTCATTTAACACTGCACTCAGACGAGGATACAACGACTCTTGCTCTCTTCTCACTGTTCTCGAGCCATACAACGCATTATTTACGGGTAACGACCTAGCATTCACGCAATATCTTCGTTGATCCATGTTCATGAGATTCGACGAGGTTTCACGTTGGCTGTCGAGGCCTAACACAACCCTCCTCCTTTATCCGGGCTTGGGACCGGCTATAAACATAGGCGAGGCATGTTCCCGTCCCAATACCAATTGTAATCGGACCATGAATGAGACTGATGTTCTTTTTCCCGGTAAAAATCGGGCTAGGATCGGGATGATCTCATTCCCAGCCCATACCCGGTTATGTTCACCCCTAAATATAAAAAATGTGTTTCTTAAACAATTTTCATATGTTCTCTTACGGAAATTTGAAGCTCTACATGATTATGTTTGGCTGATCTATCATATCTCAAGGTAACTATTAATGTTGTCCTTAATAGGTTTTTTGGAAGGATATTATTCATATAGCTGACTCCAAATATTTGAAGTCCTCTTATTCTTGTTCTCAATCTGTTTTCTCATTTTTACAATAGACCAATTACTTATGTTGTTATCATAGGGAGAATGATAAAAGAGGCCAGAAGCATTATTCATGGCGTTGGCCTCTTTCATTTCTTAAGTAAGATCTTTTCCTCATACTATAAAAAAACAATACCTTTTATTCCATGGATTAGCTGTATATAAGTTTCACAAAAATTGCTAACTAATTATCTCTAGGTCTCTTGCTGAGTTTTCACAAATTCCTATAGTGGTGACGAACCAAGTACGCAGCCAAAATAGTGATGAGCCATTTAATTATCTATTCCAAGGTTGGATGTGGGTTGAATTATTCATCTGTTCGTCCGTTTTTCTGTTAGTGATGAACTTGCTTATATCTGCGTTAAATAATATCATGTAGGTCAAAATACTGATGTTAACAGAATCTCTGAAAGGTTTGAATCTCATTTAACTGCTGCTTTGGGCATCCAATGGGCCCATGCGGTTACTGTCCGCCTCATTTTTGAGGCCCACTCAGGTTTGTATCTCTCCAAAATAGAGGTATATAGCTTAGAAAAACTTGATTTATTCCAAGAACCAAAGGTATTAATGCAACATTGTGTTTTGACAGTAATAATCTCTACTTTTGTATGTTCAAAACAATTAGGATCTATGTATTTTGCTTGAAGAGAATGAAAACTAAAATATTGATTTTTCAAGAAATGAAGGATAAACAGGATGTCATGTTAAAGATATGTTCTATACGAACATTAAATTTTGACAATAATCCCTCAAAAAAATGGCAGTAATATTTTCTAGTTTGTACCACTAAAACAATTATGCTGTATGTATTTTGAATGAAAATTTGTAGACTTCATCATTATATGTCCATCTAAATGAAAAGCCTCCTTGTTTACCAAATTGGCGAACATCTCATTGCAAAATGAGTTCACAAACAGTAGAAATGCAGGGAATAGGTTTATAAAGGTGGCAAAGTCTCCTACATCTCCACCAGTGACATTTCCTTTTGTTGTTGAGACCTCGGGAATCTCATTGTTGACTGATGAAGGCTTTGATGTTGTGGGTACAGAGATAAATGTAATCCGGTGTCAAGGTACATATGGATGGTTTGTTTTATCATTTGATTTACTTCACTTTTTTTCTGTTATCGTGATCTTTTCATGGATCTTTCTGTGTAAACCAGGTCATAACATTTTTTATCAGGGAACTGAGTCATAATGTCCTATTCAGTAGAAGTTCTTGGTCTCTGTAAGTGTCTTG
Source organism: Pontederia paniculata (assembly GCA_001647135.1). NCBI lineage: Eukaryota > Viridiplantae > Streptophyta > Magnoliopsida > Commelinales > Pontederiaceae > Pontederia > Pontederia paniculata. The sequence continues at coordinate 61,590 of LTAE01000211.1, read as the reverse complement.
ACCTCCATTTTTGCTTCTTACTTCACAATAAAGCATTTTAAGTGTAAATTTCTCTTGAAGCATGGAAGTGTTTTGTCGCCTTTTACCATTTGACTTTGATATTACATGATCGTACATTGTCTGTTGAAGTGTTACATTGTCTGTTGAAGTGTTTTGTTGCAATGCCTTTTTCCTCTTTATACATAACTTGTGGAGTCTCATATGCCCATGTCCCTGTTCTTGTCATGATTGCCTTAATCTTAGCAATTAAGAACTTGGGGAATCTTGAGCTGTCAGAAATTTCAAACCTAGATCTGCATAATATTCTATTCACATTGACTGAAGGATCCCCTTGCTTGTCTCCAGTTGGGAAAATCTTGGATTGGTACTTGTCAAAAGCCATGTGCTATGCGATCTTGTCCTTGATGATTTTGTAATATTGATGTATATTTATATGTTAGACACATTTACATTGTTGACAACCTGATTAAGTAACTTGCAACCAATTCACTAGTTGATACACTGTTCTTTGTTGTAACTTGTAATAGCATATCATGATTGTCTCCAGTTGGATAAATCTTGGATTGAATTATTTGCAAAAGCCTTTAGTTATGCGATCTTTTCCTGGAAATTTTGTAATCTGGATAGATATTCATATGTTAAGAACATTTACATTGTTGTCAAGTTGATTGATTAGTTTGCAACCAAATGATTATTTGATACACACTGTTTTTTTTTGTGTAATAACATATCCATTGTGTTTTTCTAGCTCTTTTCCTTTGGTTAAGGGTAATGAAAAAAAAGTTCTGCCTAGGCTCAATACTGTAGTTCCTTTGTCTCCTCCCAACTGCAAAACTCTTATTTACTTTGTGAAATAGATTTGTGCTATACTGAAATATCAACAAGTGACGCTACTATGAACAAAATTATGTCAGAGAAACATGGGACGACATTTGTTTCTTTAGATATAAATATCAGAAAACCAGATTTGTTACTTTTGATATAGATATCTGAAATCAAACAAGAAAAGGAACTCTAATGTTAGGCGAGAAGCATACACTCTCTCTTTAAATATCATGGGCAAGTCAACTAGTGTAAAGGCTAATGTATGATAATGTAGAATTAGTGAATTCTGAAACCTTTAAGTCTCTTCTTGGGCAAGTCAACTGAGGTTGGTACCAGCAGCGATTATTTATTAGGAGTTTGAATGTGTCTGATTTTTGAATGCTGATATGCTACATCGGAAAATAGAAAGATTAGAATTAAAATAAATTTTAAATTATTTAAAATATTATAAGAACTTTAAAATATTATTTATTGTTTTTCATTATAAAATTATACAACAAAATCATTTTTTAATAATCCAGCTACTAATGGAATTGATGAAATTAAATAAGATTTGAACAAGTTTATACTTTAAAATCTTTGACCTATTGGTGAATGACAATGGGAAGGAAGGGAATTGGTTCGCTTGCACCAAGAACAGTCAAATCTTTGATCACCGAATTCACCGAGTAGGACATGTTTTATGCATTACAGGGCCTGATGGTGGAAGGATCTCCTAGTCCAGATGGCTTTCTGGTGATATTCTTTCGAGAACTTTGGTCTGTAGTTGGACCCAACATGATGGCTAGGATCCAAGGGTTTTCTTTATGGAACCACGGATTCGAGAGACAACTGATTTTTCATATTCCTCATCCCAAAGTCCTCCACAGCAGAGTGTATAGAGGATTTTTTACCCATTGTTTTATCAAATACCTTATTGTAGCCAGGGCTATCAAATAGATTAAGGTACTTAGGTCTTTGGTGCATCCAATCCAATCCAATCTGCATTTATTAGTCGGAGATCTATTACAAACAACTTTAGTATTGCCTCTGAGATTGCGTCATTTTGGAGATGAAATAACAAAAGAGACAACATGGAAAGTATATATTTCTAAGGCTTATGACTCGTCGGAGTGGTCCTTAGTTTGGTGCTCATTTTAGTGTCGTGGCTTCCCACAATTATGCATTGCATGGATGAGAAGGTGTGTTTGCACAATTTCATTTGCGGTATTAATAAATGGCGAACCGATGGATGGACAGGTTCAACCTCAACATGGAGTACGACAAGGATGCCCCCTTGCGCCAATGTTATTTGTATGCACAAGCACGTTGCTCCTTTTCAGTGTGTCGTGCCGGAGTATTATCAGGATTTACACCAGTCCAAGGTCAAGAGACTCTTATTCCAATACTACAATATGATGTATGTTCTTTTTTATCAAGGGTATTGTTGAAGCTATAAGAAGGTTGGCTACCATTCAAAATCTATGTTCCATTTGGCATGAGGGAGGATGAGATATCAGGATGTGTAGAGATGCTTTGCTAACCAGTTTTTCTTCTCTGCCATTTGCATACCTTGGAAATCCACTGTCATACAGAAAAATCACAGTGAGGGATTGGAAGCCAGTAGTGGAACGGGTGGAAAAGAGACAGGACGGATGGAAGTCAAGACTTCTCTCAAGAAGAGGAAGATTGGTGCTGATTAAAGCTGTTATCACTGCAATGCCGGTATATTACATGTCTGTTTTATGGATGCCAGAGCAGGTGCTGAAACGGATTGACGAACTTTGCAGGCAATTCTTTTGGAAGCTCTCGGGCACGAGCAGACGGGGTGTGGCGCTGGTGGCTTGGAAGGAGGTATGCCGGCCGATGAAGGAAGGGGGTCTAGGTATATGCTCTCTACAACAAATGAATGTCGTAATCCTTTCTAAGTGGGTGTGTAGAATTATGGGCCACGAGATGCATATATAGTGCCCTGTTTTCTTTGCCTACCATGGTTGAATCCTAGATTGGGATTCAAGGGCGGTGGTAATTGATGGCTGCTCATCCTTTTGGAGGGGTGTCACAGGAATTATGCACAATATCAATCATTTTTTCTCAGTGACCATTTGCGTGGGCAATGCCTTCCATTTCTGGACAGATAATTGGACAGCAATGCATTTTATTATTGGTTTTTCCACGACTATATGCTTTGGCAGCGGACAGACAATTCTTAGTGGTGGATTGCTGGAATGGATCGAGGAATCGAATACCTGCATTTTGGTCCCATTTATCAGACCAGAGAACAGAAGACCTGATGCTACTTGTAGAAAGGCTTAAATATTTCTCCTTAGGATTTTTCGAAACAGGATGGATAGAGGTGGAATTCTGGTAAATTTTCTGTTAAAAGAGTATACAATCTATTGGAGGCTAGGAACCAGTTGGCGGAGGAAGTAAAGATTGGGTTGTCAGCTGATATTGGAAGCTTAAGATTTCTTTGAGGAGGGTCAAAGTGTTTGCATGGCTGCTACGACACGAAGACTGCTTGCCAGATCTTATATGATGAGACGGGCTCCAAATATTGATCCAGTTTGCGCTCTTTACCATGCTGAGGTGGAGGATTCAGATCACTTATTCTTTGCATGCAGGAAGACAGGAGATGTTTGGACTTTGAACAGTTACGTGGGCAACTGTATTGAATATGGAAGCAGATGCATGCTTTAGGAGGTCCTTCAGAGGTGATGATTCAGCAGGGGGTGTCTACACATACGTCTCTAACAAAAGGAGAGCATCACCCTGTCTGCATTGGGTTTTATTGAGACAGACAAATTATGTTTAATTTTGCAATGAACAATTCTATATCGAGAACACGGTGGCAATGGCGAGAGGCTTTATTTCAGAACGGTCAAAATATAGTTGATTCAGATTGTACCTCAATTGTACATGTCTATCTTGTAAATTGTCAGGATTTAAGAAATTAATAAAATGGATGTGAGACACATTGTTTGCATCCTCCTTGCCTTCAAGAAAAAAATCTTAGAATGATATGATGTTGCATATGAAAGGGAATGGAATGGCAAGGGTAAAGATTATTTGTTTCAGTCCAAAAAAATGTATACGACAACCCAATAACAAGAGAGAGCAAGAAAGATCATGAGAAATGAAGGTTCTTTCAATGTAATAATCCTGAAGAAAGTAATATTTTATCCAAAGGAAAAAATTGATTAGGGTTAATTTGCTAAATATCTAACCTTACTGGTAAGTTGTATTAATTAGTAGACTCTAGTTAGTATTTAATAAAACATCATAAATTTATTAATAGCTATGTTGATCCACCCTTGGCATCAATAGGTCTTGTTCTATGTTGTCTATTGGTCAATTAAATCTTACTTTTTCAGTAGTTAAGGTTTTGTATGTTTTGTGCAGGGTGCACCGCAAACCATATTATTTACAGTTGTTTTTGGTTGTTCAGATCAGGCATATGGGGACTACTTAACACTCCATGAATTATTGTGTTGACATGATGATAGTACTATAATTGGATTTATGTTTCTCGTCTCTTTTCATTCTTGGATTTAAACCTGGTTCTATATGGCTATAACTTTTGGCTTGTTATAGTGCTTTATCTATTGTTATACTGTTGGCTGGTTAAGCCTCGACCCTCCAACTTTGGTAGACCTATTGATGCAGTACAAGATTAGTTATGAGCCTTAGGCCATTAGTTTAGTTTAGACCTTTTGTTTAATTTCCTTTTAAAAATTTTCTTTTATTAAGTTTCTATGTTATGATTATATGAGAGTTTAAAACTCTATATAAACCTCGTAAGATTGTAATAGAAACGTGCTTTGATGAATTAAATTCTGATTTTAATTTATTTTTCTCTTTAAGTGGATAATTTAATTTAGGATTAGGGTTAGTTTAGGGTTAATTTACATTACCTATAATCCAGAACCACAATTCTAGATATTTATTACTATGTATCAAGATTGGAGAAAATGATGCCACATGCACCACTTTTCTGTTCTTCCCAGATCACTCTTCTTTGAAATAACTGCATTGAGAACCAAGAGTTTTTCTTTTAGCTCTATACTACTTGTCTCTAAACACTTTGATATCTTCTAGGAGCAATAAACGTTCATTCCGAAGCATCCTTGTGTATAGTTTGTTGTCATGCATGATTGTGGCATACTATATTCCTTGGATTTGCTTGTGCTTTTGCTCCCTCAAGCGCATCCTTGACAAGCCATTAATTGATTGCCCAATATTCACTCAAGCTATTGTTAATCAAATTGTCTGGTTTGAGCTCAGAAGTGGGAAGTCATCGAGATTTGTCACAAGCTGAAAAAACAAGCATAGACCTCTGAATATGTGTTCCGTATTCCAGTTTGTGTACTTATAAAAATCTTTCTGCACATCTTCATTTTAAAGTATCATTATTTGTCTTGCTGTCTCAAGTGTGACCACCCATGGTCACACTCATTGCTTTGCACTCATTGCTTTGATTTCTGTTGTCTCAGCTCTACCTCCGGCAAGCTGTCAGCTGCTCACCTAAGCTTCTATTAGAAATTATGTATCCTTCACATGCTAAATTTGTTTTGATAAGCTTGATTTGTCAAAGCATTTTAAAGGTTAAGGCAAACTGTTTATCCCCATGACGATGTACTTAAGATGTTTGAGTAGTTGCAGTTGGTTATACCTGATGTAGATCCTTTAAGATCAATATTTCTTTTATCATATTAGTTAAACAATAATGGATGTTTAACCTTGATTTGTTTCAGTTTGTTTGTTGACTGTGTATGAAGCGAATTTGCATTGTCTTTATCAAATAATGGCATAAAAACCATTGGCTAAATTTGGCGTATATTGAAAGAGTATTTCTATATTCTCCTACAAATTTTCTTAATTTCACATGATAGCATGAGTGATAATTGTATCAAGTTTGGAAGATATTTATTTTATGTGAGTATTTAAAGAATTTTAAGAGGACTAAGAATTTATAGATGAAAATGGGGCGCTAATTACGTGATCCATGTACATGAGGTGAAACTAGGTAGCCCATTACTGTCTATAAGTTTATCGAATCTTTGCGATATTAATATTGGTTTCCTTAATTTAGTACCTTGTTAATTGTTGATAAAGCCTTATATATTGAGTGTACAGTTTTATTACTCTGGACCTTATCTTTCGCCCACTTTGATAACTGACGTCTGCCTTCAGTTTGTATGCAGTATAACCTCAAATTTCGTGAAGCACGTTTGCGTAAATGGTTGTCTGTTCTGCTCAGCTGGAGACATGAGAGTGACTCAAAAGATTGAAACTTCCACAGCCATCATCCTCAAGTGTGGACTTCCCCTTTTCCATTTAGAGGTGGGCTGCGTGCTATGGCTTTATCCCTTCTTTTTCTCCGCCGGAAGAATTTATTTCATTCATTTATCTTAGTCCATTTATGTCTTGCTTCTTTTCATGCCAGCCAATCCCTGAGAGACCTGCATGCTAGACAATGCATTTAATCCTACGATGATGGCAATTGGGTTTCTTTTTACCTTTTTTTTAATGGCATCAAAAGGACAAGTGGAGGGGGTAAGGCAGAAAGCTCCACATGGTGAATTAGGCCCGGGGTTAAAAGAGTCAATGTGGAGGTCATTGATTGGAGAGTCCTCATCTGTGAGCTGTCTTTGCTGGCCCTGTCATCATAAACACAGTGCCTGGGGGTTTGTGGACTTGGAACTACTTAATTAGGATTTTACTCAGTCTCCTGTTGTCATAGTCGGAGATTGCACATCTTTTTTTAAAATTGTTTTCCCTATTGGGAAATGAAATGTAGTCATCGCTGGGAAAAGGTCCTCACAAACCATTGAGCATTCAGCATTCTTTACTGGTAGTTTGTCTCCAATAAATACTCTAATTTGGCGGGGTCTAGGAGTTGTATTCGTTTTTTTATGGTAGGTCCATTTGAGTACTAGTTTCACATGCGCCCTCTTAAGTCTTAACATTTATGTTCAGTAGTAGGTGTCCCGGGGATCTGCTAATATGCCATGATTCTGTTTCTTATTCTCTAGTAGGCGTACATTGTTTCTTTATATAACTTTTCTCAACTTTTTTCTTGATCCTACGCCTTTGTCGCCTATGCATTTTATAACAGACTTTAGGCTCTAAGAACAGGATTCTGGGAACCACAAAATAGTAGCAATTTTTTGGCATATTGCTTCTTGAAATAGTAGTTCCTCTCTAACATAAAGTCTCGGTATAGCCTTTGGTTTCTACCATTGCTTTTAGAAGTACTTTTTGTTAAATTATTCTTTTTCAATAAATATGGCATATTATTTTTTTATCCTCATTTTCTTAATAAAAAGAAGCAAGGGTAAAAATAATGATGTTGTGTTAGATTTTTTTCTAATATTAAAGTAAAGTTATAAATATTTTATAAATATTTAAATGTAAATTGGGATAAGTTCAGATATTGCAATTTATTTTTATAATCTAGGCTTAGATATTGTAAAAATATACAGTTTAGAAGATGTTAGAAGTTAGGGACTATAACCCTTTTAATAAACAGTGCCTGATCAGTTATCTGTATATCACAGTTTTCTTCTAACTATACCGGTGGTTTAATATCCAATTAGAAGATAAGACCTGTATCACCAACACAAGATGCCCTTAGTAATAAGTAGGATGTTGCTAAAGTATGACTCATCGTACTTCTAAAGCGACATCCGATCTAGTTTCTGACAGTCAGTCATTTCAAATTTCTTTTTACCAATTGTATTATGATATGCTCGACTTAGCTTTAAATTCAAAATTTTAGCTAGAGCTTGCTGCAGCCTTAGCATGGTTTGCGTGCGAAGGCTTGATCCTCTAGTATTAGAGCCGATGCCTAGCCTTCGTGCCAGTGAGCTATAAGTACTAAATTAATGGGTTAAATGCGTGTAGTATCATCTTATCCTGCTTCAAGAAATAAATACGAATATTTTTTTTAGCACAAAGTACGAGTACATGCAAATTTCATGCTACATATTCTTTTCTTTATAAGTAAATGCTTTCACTATTCAGTTATATTTGAGGGGTTGTCGATATTGAGTCATGGGCACCAAAATTACTTTTACCAATTTCGATAAGAGTCCATTCTGAAATCAATTTTTTTTTGTGTTCCTCTTGTGATCTTCTCATTGAACACTCAGAGGTACTTTATAATAATATGAAGCAGGTCTCAATATTTTTTTCCTTCTTTGGGTCAGATTCAGCCTCGTTTGATGAAGCTAATGAGGTGTTTAATCATTGACCATTCAGAAACCCATCGTTGCAAATTTCATGCTACATATTCTTTTCTTTATAAGTAAATGCTTTCACTATTCAGTTATATTTGAGGGGTTGTCGATATTGAGTCATGGGCACCAAAATTACTTTTACCAATTTCGATAAGAGTCCATTCTGAAATCATTTTTTTTGTGTTCCTCTTGTGATCTTCTCATTGAACACTCAGAGGTACTTTATAATAATATGAAGCAGGTCTCAATATTTTTTTTCCTTCTTTGGGTCAGATTCAGCCTCGTTTGATGAAGCTAATGAGGTGTTTAATCATTGACCATTCAGAAACCCATCGTTGTAAGCTTCGCATTATTAATCGCCATCTTGGAGGGGGATATCTGATCAGTTTTTATTAGGGGTGACGTTATCCGTGTAGGGAAATGGGATTAGATTAGAGGAAGGATAAGTAGTATTTGGGGGTAGAGGAATTGAGCTTTTTGCGTCCCTGCACGGACAGGAAGCGCCCACGTCTCCACCGGTGACTTCCAAAGCCCACAAAGTACAAACCTCGTACATCTCTGCCGACAGTACATGCACCCACCCAAAAGAAGAAAGAAATCCACATGCTATTTGTAATAAGGATATCTAACTCTAAGCTCCTTTTGGCTTCCACGAACCCCCTTATTTTAAGCAAGGCGTGTTTCCAAATCCAGCACTTTTTTGCACTTCCCCCCCTTATTTTTACCACCTCTCCCCCGGGTCCAACGTTTGGGCACGACGGAGACGTATTAGGCTTTTGGAGGCTTCCTACAATTAGCATTATTTTATCAATCAGGAAACGAAGAACACAACAAAGCACTCAGAGAGAAGAAAAAAAAAGATCACATGTATGCTTGCTTGATAGGCGGTATCAATGAATCTAGTACCTTTTTGGGAAAATATACATATATATGTTTCGGTTCATCAATCAATTTTTTTCTGACCACGTACGGACCTCCAACTAATAGCACTTTTTTTTCCTTTCTTATTTTATCACTCTAACCAAATAACCAATTTCTTATGTACACATGTTTGGCTAAATTTGTACTTTTTACAGTTGGGACCATCCAACTGTAAAACCGGGTGCATCTGATGAAGCCTTTTTTTTTGCCATTCCAGTGTATTATCACTTCCCAACTCTTTTTTGTTTGTGCCATCTGCACAACAATTTACTAATGAATAAGACATCTTGCTGTCACAATGGGGGTGGGTGGTGGGAGGAGAACATAAACCAGAACAACGACGCACCCACTCATGGTGATTTTTTTGCATTTTGGTCATGATGAGACAGACATATGTTGAGTGGCTCCACCACCACCATGTGGTTTATTCGTCTTGACCTTAGGAGTGCACGAAGGGTTATTATTAGCGTTGAGCACGGAGGGAGCAAATGACAGATAAAAAAAGGGAACGTGAACTAAATTGACAAGTTCACCTCCTAGGTTTTGCTGTATTTAATGGGGGGCAACCAGTCCAATAAAATTTTGTAGGCCAAGTGTGCGTAGGTCCCTCTTCTTTCAGTCGTACCTCTCATGAGTCATGACTAATGAAATTTATTATAGCGAAGATTCGCTCTAGATATGCTCACAAATGTGTCCAAAATGAGAGTGAACAGTGATGTTAGTTGGCTTGGCTCCCCCTTTCTGATGGAATTAATTAACATCATTAGTTGATTGATACGGCTTTTGATGTCCCGGGACAACATTATTATGGAATTTCCAGAATAATGAAGCTGCTGCGTATGACATCAATTACAAGGCCCCCACATATATATGTGTGTGGTATTGGTCTTAACATTACATTTAATTTTGCATTGATTCATTTGTGCAAAATATCTTTTCCTTCGTACCAAGTCAGCCGAGTTTTTATTTGTTTGTCTCTGGGTTTTTGTTTGCATTCGCAAGGAAAACTGAATTTTGAGAAGAAATTTATTTCACGAAAAAATAATTTACTTTGAGAAAGTTAAAATAATTTGTCGAAGAACTTTCGACATTGAAAAGACCTTTTCTTGATTTATTTTCCTTTTTACTAAGTTCATGATGCACAGGTATTCGTTTTCTAATTTCATGGTTAATATTTTATTTTTAGAAGCTATTTATTTTACTTTGTAGTTTATTTTTGTACGAGATGCAGATGTGAAAAACATGCTGGCCTCATCTTCATGTCTCCATATTCAGCTCGGAATTTATCGCTACGTGAACATTTTGGCAGCACCAGTAAAATAATCCAAAAAACCAAGAATTCACCTCAGTCCTTGCTCAGCCATAAAACGTTGTGGGGTTCCACGGACTGCAACCCTGTTCCTATCCTTTGTTCCCATTTGTGTGCTTCACGACAAGCAAATAACGTTAAGGATGCATTATTGGTCCAAAATGGTAAATGACGTTCCCCCTTTTTACTATTTATTTATGTATTTTTCGTTATCTTCATGTCATATTTGTTAATGTTTACTTCCTTTGCCATCATCATGGCCAACCACTTCAACTATAAGGAGCGTTCCAACTCATGTAGCTGTTATAAACTATAAACCTACGGATTCTCTTTGCCTATTGGATGCATAAATTTGTTATCCCCTTTCTTGGTCAACTACCCGGACCAAACGACATCGTATATATTTTCTTTTCTTCCACAATTTAACCTTCACAAAGTTGAATTTGGGAGGGTACTGCGTATTTCCGTTTTCTCAATTTTGGAAACGTAGACATATGGTTGACACCTTTTTTTGTCTTTTAATACAATTATATGCATGGATACCAATCTTTCTAATTTATATTTTGATGAAAATTATTATTTTCTAGTTTGGTCCTTTGCAAATTTTTGGCCTCTATTCTTGTAGAAAAACAGGAAACCCTCAAGATTCATCTTTATTTTTTATATGCAAAAAGCTACTAATTACCAATTGAATTGTTTAAATAGGTGCACGCAGATTCCTGGGATCCAACTTCACACGTTATTTTTTCATGTCGAATGATTTGTGATTTATTGAGGAGTTAGATTTGGATGTGGCTTCCTTTTGTTGTAGGATGTAGTATTTCAGAATTAATCCACCCAACGTGATGTGTGGTGACTTTCTACTGAAAAGTACGTCCACCAAAACAGTATTTGTGCGTACAACAGAGGAAAAGATGTTCCAATAGTTGGTCTCAATGGTAGCATTTGAATTTTGGCAGAATTAAATTGTAAAATTAAATTTTAAAAAAATTGTCATAAACTTTATCTAATGATCGACTTTTATAGTCTCAAGAACCAACAGATTTCGAAAAGTAACTTCAAATTCAATTATACAATTATTAATTTAATAATATTTTTCATCCGAATATTAAATAAGTAATAATAAAATTTTATCTCACTAAACGAGATCGACTACATGAATCATATAACGATATTTTATTCTATTTCACTCATTCTATTTCAGGCAATATTTTCATTAATCCATATTTATAAAATTTCACAAGATTTTATGTTGATCGAGACCTAATATAATTCTTCTCTTTTATTTAGTTTTGGGACTAACTATAAATATCGGCGGAGTTTTATTAATTAAGAATACATGAAAAAATAATTACTTTTAATTTTAATAATTTTTTTTATTTTATAAACTTTTAATATTTATTTGCATCCTTTTAAATTGACAAAATCAAGTAGACTCATAAATTAAAATTATGCATGATTAAACTATGGTTTTCCTATGGAGGGGACACCCCTAACAACAAGCCGTGTCCACAACTTTAGGAGGCCGAGATATTGAAAAATCCCTCAATATTCGACTTGTTTACTCGTGTCGACTTCTGATTGGCCATCACCCCGGGCGGTCCCCACCCTCCCCCTCTCTTGTCGGTATCCCGGACGGTGACGGGAACGCCGTCGTCGTGCTTAGGGTCACCGGCTCGAGCCGGTCGACAGCGAACTCCCTTCTTGCCATAAATGGAAAAAAAGTGGGTTAAAATAAAAAGAAAGGGGACGACGAGGCAGAGGCGGGTTAAAATACGAGGACGGAATAAATTAAGGTTTTGTAGACTGTTTACCATGAAACAGCGGGTCCCATTGGTGGGTGGCAAAGTGGGGTCAATTTCTCTTTTGTCCTTTTTTGTCATTACTATTTTTAGGTGCTTTTTTTGTACTGCTGCTTCGCCGTTGACAGCAACGGTGGGGATTTTGTCCTGTCGGCCTCCGTGATTGTGATCATGGATCGTGGGGCTCTGATTTGATTTGATTGATTGATGCGTTTTTTTATTTTATTTTTATTGCTTTGCTTTGCCTTATTCGGGGTTTTGTCGTGGCACTCCAAATTGGCCTTTTTTGTACCATGAGAAAATGTCATCGATCTTTCATTAATTTGGATATATTTGGCAACAAAAGTACACGCACTGATCTCCCACACCTCTATATATGGTCTACGGTTTAGTGGGGGATTTAAAGTTTAACTCAATTTGATTGGGGAAATTTAAGAGAAGACCCAATTGCTTGTGTTAGTGGATCATGAATTCATGATGTGTATGACTATGTTCACAACGCCACATCCAACCTTGGACAAGTTGTGAAGGACGCATGGAGAGAGAGAGAGAGAGAGAGAGAGAGAGAGAGAGAGAGAGAGAGAGAGAGAGGCCAAGGCC
>LTAE01000211.1:33292-44460 GCA_001647135.1 Pontederia paniculata | reverse complement strand
CTCTCTCTCTCTCTCTCTCTCTCTCTCTCTCTCTCTCTAAAACCATATCAATATGGAAATAAAACCGGAAACCGGCGATTGCCGGTAGCCGCACACCGTATTCAACATTTCCCGTATCCTTTTACTGCTATATATATTTATGGGAAAGAAAGCCCTCTGATTCCCGATTCCCGTGCCCTCTCCACGTCCCATCTCCGTCTCATCTGCCACCACCGACGCCGTCGCCGGCCGCCCGCCCGCCGGCACCTCCACTGGACTCCGGTGACCTTTCTTCTTTCCATAACGATCGTCTCCTCCAACGATCTCCCTCGCCAACAAAGGTTCCACCTTTTGGATCTTTCGAATTCCTCTCGCGTCTCTATCTTTCTATTTTTTTGCTTCTGCTTCTCCGACGTCTCTCTTGTGTTCGATAAAACGCCGTCGGGTTGGCGTCTGGCTTAGGTCTCTTGGCTGGAGAGATCGGCTTAGCTTCCGGTGCGATCGCGGTGGATTCTTTTAGATGCTTTGGGGCGTGTCAGATCGCTGTTTTGATCGCCGCCGCCGCCGGGGATTGAGGAATCCAAATGTTCCGTAAGAACGACTCGGCCTTGTCCTGCTTCTACCTCTACTTGCTCTGGCTCTTCTTTCTCAAATAGCTCGGAATAGCAAACTCCCTCGAACCCTACAAGAAGTTGTTTGAGATCTAGTAGAGGTAGAAAGGAAGAGAATCGGATCCGAAAAGAGTGAACTTTTTTGTGTTTTTGTCGACAACGATCGGTTGAAAGAAATGATGTCTTTCGATCTGAACTTGGCGTCGTCCGGCTTGCCATCGGCGGCCCTTGATGAGAAGCCCCTGCCTGAGGGTTCCGGTGGCGGGCAGATGGACTCCGGCACCTCCTCGTCCGTACTCAACGCCGAGGCTTCTAGTAACGTAGCAGGCGACGAGGACTCGTGTTCCACCCGCCCGGCCGCCGCTGTGACGGCCTTCGAGTTCGGCATCCTGAAGAGCGCCTCCGGCGAAGGAGAGAATGATTCGGACGAAGATGTGGAGGACGACGAGAATGGAGTGCCTGGAGAATCCGGATTTGTCACCAGGCAGCTATTTCCAGCCGTTCCAGTCGCCCACGATGATGTGAAGAAGGCAGCGGCTTCCTCGTCCATGGTGTCGAGGCCGCAGCAGTGGGTTGATATTAATTTCGGCAGCGGTGATATGCCGTCTGATATCAGAGTTTTACAGCAGCAGCCGCCACCGCTGCAACAACAGCAAGCTAAGAAGAGTAGAAGGGGGCCTCGGTCTCGGAGCTCGCAGTACCGGGGTGTCACTTTCTACCGGAGGACAGGGCGTTGGGAGTCACACATCTGGTCTGAATCTTATTCCTCCGGATTTTTTCTTTAAATTTTCACAATAATATACTGATTGCTTTGAAATTGTTTGATTTGGATAGGGATTGCGGGAAACAAGTTTATCTCGGTAGGTATTTTGTTGCTGATAAATTAGTATCTCTTTTATACGGTGATTCGAAATTTATCTGTTTTTGTTGGTCGTCACGTTTATAGGAGGCTTCGACACTGCTCATGCTGCTGCAAGGTTGGAAACATCTTCCTCATCTTTCGTATTTAAGCTAATTTGGAAGAGATGATAATGTAAATATGTTTCTGTTTTCAGGGCATATGATCGAGCTGCAATAAAATTCCGGGGCATGGATGCTGACATTAATTTCAATCTTAGCGACTATGAGGAAGACATGAAACAGGTAAAGGAATCATATGAAGATTGCTTAATGTTTTTCTGGAGTTCTTAAACAGTCAATTTATCAGCACCTTCCTGACTTGTTAGATGAGGAATTTATCGAAGGAAGAATTCTTGCACATACTTCGTCGCCAGAGCAATGGATTCTCAAGGGGAAGCTCAAAGTATAGAGGAGTGACCCTCCACAAGTGTGGTCGATGGGAAGCTCGTATGGGCCAGTTCCTAGGCAAGAAGTAAGAAATTTATGCTCATACTCCTGTTAATAAAATTAGCTTTTACTTAGTTTGTTTTAGTCTTGTCCCTGAAGATCCATACTCCTTTGTGGGTAAATCACAATAATTTGTTGGTTAGAGAAAATAATAGGACTTCTGTTATATGTAAAAAGTCCTATTCTTTTCTTTTGACAAATAATCAAGGTCGTGGAAACCCACACTTTACCGATGAGAACACGATGCTTGGGTGTGCAGGTACATATATCTTGGGCTATTCGACACCGAAACGGAAGCTGCAAGGTCCTACTGAGCATGGATTTTTGTCGTTGATTTCAATACTTTGTAATAATATTAATCTTAACTATTACTTTGTTCCAGCACCAATCTTTGTTTTCCTTCTTTTGTTGCTTTCCCACCATAGGGCTTATGACAAGGCAGCTATAAAGTGTAATGGGAGGGAGGCTGTCACAAACTTTGACCCAAGTTCCTATGAGGGCGAGCTACTTACTGAGGCTAATGTAGAAGGTATCCTCTATTGTTTCTCGTGTATCTGAGGATATAAGGATTCTAGATGTTGCATACAAAACTTGGTAGATTTCTGACTTCATGTGTTCAACTTTGCTTTGACAGGCCATGGAGTTGATCTGAACTTGTCGATTTCTCAGCCTATTGCTCATGGTCCAAAGAGAGATGAAAAACCCTTGGGTATCCAATTCCAGTTTGGACAGTTTGGGGATTCTGATGCTAAAAGAGCTAGGGTAGGTGACTTGCTATTAATAGTAATGCTATGAGAATCAGTCTTTTTGCGTTGCTTCTTCCAAATAATGTCGTTTTTTCATACAGTTTCTTAGGATTTTCTATTAGTTTTTGGGTAGGCATTTCCTAAATAAGTCAATATCTTCTGTTCATTTTCAGTTTAAGCTCTAGTTATATCTGTTCTTTTCCTTCTCTCACAACCATTGTCTGTTGAATACTTTAAAGAACATGTTATTCATTTATATGCAAATGTTGATTTGTGTTTTAGCAAATAGCTGTATGGGAGTTACTGATGTTTAGTATCTGTGATATATGTACCCTGCCACAGATTGACAATCCTCCTTTCCAACATGCACCTGTTCCACATCGCTTGGCTATACAACCTGAGAGTGCACATACTTGGACTTCTCATAACCTTGGTTTCTCTTCAAATATTGAGGTACTGATACTTCTGTTTTTTTCTCTTTCCTTTTTGCATCTAATTGCTGACCATTTTTTGTCCAAGAGAGACGGTTGTTCTCATGTTTCAACTGACCTGTGAAGGCAGGAAAAAAACTTGGATGACTTCTTGTGTTGTCATTTTGTGCTTGAGCATTAATACACGAGGCATTGACATATACATATTTTTTGTTGCACACAATAGGTTTCATTATCATTCAATGAAAATGTTTTTGTAACAAACTTTGTTTATAGTATTTCTTTCCCACAGAGCAATCATTTAGATGTTTAAGAATTTCTTCTAGATGGACAGGCAAATTTGCCGTGGTATGCTATTTCGCTTTTGTCATGCGACCCTTTTGCCGTTCTTTTACATTAAAAGCTCCATTCTTTCAGAGAAATATATAGGAGTTTTCATGTTTGAATTTTGAAAATTTTCATTTAGCTTAGTTGGTTTACTAATTGATTGCTATTCTGAATCCCTACTTCAGTTGCTAGTTGCCTATTGTTTCTTTTATCATCAGTTTTTTTGCACTTATTTGCAATCTGCATGATGTAGGAAAGAGCCAGAGATAAGAGGCCTGTGGTGGGACTGCAACCTTTTACCAACTGGCCATGGCAGATGCATGGCCCTAATCCATTGCCGCTGTTCTCCTCTGCAGCATCATCAGGATTCTCAAATACCACCATAGCAGCTGCCCTTCCTCCCCCGCAGCCACCACCAACTTCAACAACAAAATCATATCCATTCCAACCTGCCCGCTTCATCTAAATTACTGAAGCTAAACTAATGCTACTTTGTGGGTACAATATTATGTGTGTGAACTTATACATGTTCCACAAACATCAAATCCATACTAGTGTGATTGAAAGGGTGGACAACTGCAAAGAAATAAGAAAGGGTGGTGCTTGATATCTATTTTCTGTTTTTTCAGTATGCTAAATGTCTTAGGTTTAAGTGTTATGAACACTTCTTGGGACCTTTCTGGCATTGGTAGTTTTCAGTCATCCAGTTGCAGGAGGGCATGGAAAGTGAATGCTATGGGCATATGATTTGTTTGAAGTGCCAGGGAAAGTGCATAGAGAAATGAATGCCTTCTTATGATCATCTCATATGGTCTTTGGATTTTGTTCATCCTTCTGGAGGTTTTGTTTCAAGGATCTAATGTAACATTC
The DNA here is from genome assembly GCA_001647135.1 of Pontederia paniculata. Classification (NCBI taxonomy): domain Eukaryota; kingdom Viridiplantae; phylum Streptophyta; class Magnoliopsida; order Commelinales; family Pontederiaceae; genus Pontederia; species Pontederia paniculata. The sequence goes on along the minus strand of LTAE01000211.1, from coordinate 40,149 downwards.
TTTTCCCTCTTGACGAGCTGAAGGCTATTTCATTGAATCTGTAGATGGATCTCTTGTTGACACTAACAGATATGAATAAAAATCCCATCTTTTTTCCGTTTCTATCATTTCTTTCTTTTCTGTACATTGAAACCAATATGATCCATAAAACATTTTTTTTGTGTTTGTTATTCTATTGTTAAATCTCAATGAGAAGAAATTAAAGCTCATGATTATCCTGATTACTTGATGGTAAGAATTTTGTAGAGGAGGATAAAGGTTGAATCTTGACTCAAGGACAGTATTAATTCGTTATTCTATCCTTATCTGCATCACGTGTGAAGTCCTAATTCAGGTGGCATTCGAACAACCTTAGGACATCAGTTACAGATAATGGTTCTAATTCGCTGATATCACCACAAAGCCTGAACAGTAGTTGTGTAGAAGTACCAATTATTTACCATGAAGTAGCAATGATCTTCTTTCTTTATGTGTAGGTGATTAATTTTCGGTTTGTAGCTTTCTTTTACATAGTTTTTCCTTTTCACATGCTATTAAAATAATTTACTAGAATCAGTACCTTCGAAAATGGAACTATGAGGTTTCTATAATTAATCATGGAAGGTCGAGTACTAGGAAGGAAGCATTACTCTTTGCATGCCAGTAGACAGCTTTCGGTGTGTTCATGTTCATTATGTTTATGCCCGTTCTCTTTTGGGGGTTTGTATCATTATTGTGCATGTCCCTTTTGCTGCTCCATCACAGTTTGATTGATGCTTGATTTGTTTTTTTTTTTCTTTTAAAATGATGTGATTTGCGAAATCTACTAATCATAGGACATATAAAAGTGATAAGATTCGAATGCGTGTCCCAATCTTGGACGTGCCCCCCAACTAATCAAAAGAACTTTTGACCACGTAACATGTTACATACATTGTATGTGTGATATGTCCACAATATATTAACTCAAAAGTTTCTAACCATGTAATATTATAATGTTCTCATTACAAAAGGAGTCATATATAAAAGAAAAACGAGACTTCATCCTTTAAAAAATTACTATATTCCTTGACCTCTTTCTAAAAATCTCCATATCCCAAAATATTTCTTGCAAATCAAACTCTTAACCTTGTTAAAAAGAAGGTTTAATATTTCAAACAATCCAAGTAGATATTTGTATAATAGACAGGGAACATTGCGGAAGCAGTACGTTTCATGCTTAAAATATTTCTCTTGTTCACTTGGTTAATAAATTAACCAGAAGGAGTTGCGTCACTGCGCATGTAATCAGGCTTGCTTAATGTTGGCTGACTAATTTAATTCTGTCTTCTTTAAAAAGCGATTAAGTATTAACTTCTTCTTTCTTTTGATTAATTTTACAAATCTTTGATTCGTTCAATGATTCCTGAGGAAGAATATTTAGCACTGCTACAAAGTAAGGGCCATAAAGTAATCATATAACAAATAAAAAAGTTTATATCTCAGCACCTCGATTGACTTAAACAAATCATGTACATAAATGATGATGACTTTTAATAATCACTCTGCATTAGTAAATTGCAACTATGTTGTCTTGTGCTTTCCGGACACCATCATCCATTTGATGCCAAGTGGAAGTTGTTTGATGCTTAGTATGTTTCCATGATGCTTCGATCGCTGCTACGGGCAGCTGTACGCATTTGATAATTAAGGCTTGTTTATCTATTAGATTAGCTCTTGTGTAGACTAGAGTATTCATTCCTCTTTTATCTGTTTTACTATCAAACTTTCTATTATTGACATCATATAAAATATTCAATGTCCTTATTCTCATTCTTTAAGTTAGCACGATTTTCTAAAAACTTTCATCATATGTTTTCTCTTATCTTTTATAATATTTTTCTCTTATATTTTTATTAGAGATATATTTTACTTATCTAATTATTTTCTTTAAGTTAGCACGATTCTCTTAACTTTTATCACAAGTTTTTTTTTCTTTTACTATGATGACTTTAAAATTTTATGTTTATTAATATTTTTTAAAGCTCTAGTGTTTACTAAAGTTTTATGAAAATTAAAATTTTCACAACATGCATTTATCATTTCAAATAAAATCACTATAACATATATATATATATACTACGGTAATTATGAAGATATAACATAAGTATTATTTTTCTATTAAGATTTTTAAGATAAAAGACTACTTATCTAATTATTTTCTTTAGAGTGACAATAAGTGCACCCATGGCCATTAAGTAAATATGATTCCTCGTCAACTATATAAATACAAGAAAGATGGAAGAAATAAGGACAAAAGTTGTAAGCTTCGATAATATGTCTTGTTATGTGGACGAATCTAATATCCATCACGTGTTCGGAACATTCCTCGAGATGCTACATGTTAATAGACATTGACTTGACCATTGACAAATATGTCAATACATAGAAAAATAAGAATATAACAAATGACATAGATCAATAGGTGACAAAATCAACAAAATATTTATAAATTTTTGACACGAATAATAAATCAGTTGAAGACTTTGAACATGATTAACAAGATACACAACCTCATAAATTGGCTTTAACATAAATAAAGTGTGTATATAAGGGTCACTTAACATTAAATAAGCATAAAAGCTTGCCCAAAGATGACACATAGGCTTTCAATCAACATAATTAAAAGACAACATGATATAAGTAGTAGAAGACTCTAAGACAAGATCAACTTCCCATGTGTATCGACGATCATGAGCAACTCAATCATCTTAAGCAACATCATTCTTTTCACTTGCAAAATTTAGAAGAAGTGGACATCTATCTTGATAGAATTTAGAATATATAAAGGTAGAAGATGGGTAATCATATCACCCACAAATTAAATGACCTACGTGTCATACCTAAAAACATCAAACAAATATGAAGCATATTGTAGGATTTTAACCTGATCATTTTCTTTTCTTTATATTAGTTCTTAGCACATTATACTCAATGATTTAACTTAACTTAACTTCAAGTCTATATTTAATTTTGCATATCTTTGTATCTTGCATATGCATTATCAATATAATGCGTCTTTTCATTCTTCTTAAATTTTTTTTATTTGACATTATCAATATAATGCTCCATATACTTAGCATTAACAATATAATGCACCTTTAAACATAAGCATTATACTTGGCATTGACTTTCAATGCAAATATCCCTTTTTGACTTAACTTTGTTATTCATGTGATCTTTCATCCTTGACTTCTTATCATGTGACATCTTAAAAGTTAATCATCTAACTTCACGTAAAGTCGTTCCCATAGTCACATGTCCTTTTATTATCTTATTTGATTGATGACCATTGTGCACAATAACTTATTTAGGCTCAAGGTCAAGGAGGCACCTTTGCACCTCAACTCTGCCCCTTTGACTTTTAGAAACTTAATTCAATGAAGTGTCCATATGTGTAGGTTGAGTGAAAAGTGTTTACTCCCCCTTTACTTATATGTGTACTAGACTTGTCTCAATATGTTTTTTAATTATAATACATTAAATAATATTACGATCATTACATGGTTCATGTTTTATACTTATGACTGAGCATACATATCGTTATTAAGTTATTGTCATACATCATATCAACATTATTACTCAATATTTAACATACTATGTTGATTGTAAACATGGGTATATGATATAACGTATCCTTAATGTTCAATTTGAACCATTATCAATAATTTATAGGGTTATTTTCATTTACCCCCTCGAACTATCACGAAATTTTAGATTTATCCCTAAATTATAAAATCGAGCAAATGTAGGTTTAAACTTTTTTCAATTGACCAGTTTCGTCCATCAATTAAGTTTTCTATTTTTTTGAATTGTTATTAAATTACTATTTTATCATCTTTTAAGAAATGTTCTCTCCTTTTCTCTATCTCTCCTCTCTACTCTTGTCCTGTCTCTCTCTCCTCTCTTTCTCTCTCTCGTCTCTTTGCTCTCTCTCCCCTCCTCTTTCTCTCTCTCTCTCCGACGAGCATCCACAGGCGAGCTTGCAACTAGCTTGTGTGCACAGGCGACGTATAGAAGCTCGCTTGCACGCGCATGCTAGCTACTCCAGCATGAAAGCTCGCCTGTGCGCACAAGTGAGCCTGGACGCTGAAAGCTCGCTTGCGCGTAGACGAGCTTCCACGTGCAGAAGAGCCTAGAAGCTCGCTTGCATGCGTAGGCGAGCTTGGACGCTCACCTATGCGTAGGAGAGCTAGAAGCTCGCTTTTGCACGTAGGCGAGCCTAGATGCTTGCATGTGCGCAGGCGAGCCTAGACCCTCGCCTGCGCATTAGGCGAGCCTAGATGCTCGCTTGTGCGCATGCAGGCGAGCCTAGACCCTCGCTTGCGTGCATAGGCTAGCGCGAAAGCTTGCTTGCACGTGCAGGCGAGGAGAGAGAGAAAGAGGAGAGAAAGCTCGCCTGTGGACGCTCATCGGAGAGAGAGAGAGAGAGAAAGAGGAGAGGAGAGAGCACAAAGGCGAGATAGATAGAAAGAGAGGATAAGAGTAGAGAGGGATAGGAGAGAGAAAGGATGAGAGTATTTTTTTAAAGGAGGGTAAAATAATAATTTAATAAATTAAAATAATTCAAAAAAATAGAAAACTAGATTAGTGGATGAAATTGGTCAATCGAGAAAAGTTTAGATTTATATCTATCAAGGTTTATAATTTAAGAGTAGATCTAAAATTTTATGATAGTTTGACCAATATTTTGTTAGGTCAATTGTTTCGTCCGAGGGAATTTTGGTGCAATCATATTGGCCAGTACGACCGTATCAGACATTTCGTTCATTTCCCCTTTTGTCATATCTAATCTTTCCTATATCATCCTATGTTCATATGTTGATTATTCTAAAGTCATTTTTCCTACATTCTTACACGAAACTAAGCATAAAAACGTTGCATAATAGCATCAAACATCACACATATGCATTTACATATCTATAACCCTAAGATTACAATTCCAATAGGAAACCAAGGCATGCACTTAAGTATTCTAATTTTCATTTCTCCATCAAAATTGATCCACATAGACATCAACTTAAAAAAACTATGATGGAGAAGATGATCCCCCTTTTTGTACTCTTTTCTCTTCTTGAATCCTCCTTTCCAATGGCTAGTCCTTCCTTCTCCTTGATCCAACAACTTCAATCTCTCACAACAACCTGTCCTTGTTCTTCTCCTTGTCGCAATAGCTCCTGTAGTTCTCCTTCCTCATGTGTTGTAGTAAAAGTTTTCAAAAAGTTTGTACTGAGTTTCCAAAGATTCCAATTTGAAAATGGGGAAGAGAGAAAATGGAGCAAGTTGAGTGGCTTTTATAACAAAAAGTGATTATTTTTTTCCAATGAGAAGTCATCTAGGTGAGCTATGGGGCCCACCTTGAACATTTTGTTATGGGTGTTACATTATAATCCCCCTTAAAAAATGAATTCATCCTCTAATTTACTTATGTCTTAGGACTTACCAAACATATATAAGAATTTGTTTTTGCATTTCTTCTACAAGTTCCCATGCGGTCTCTTGTCCTTAATGGTGTGTACATACTACTTTCACTATTGACACCATCTTATCAAACAAGTGACACGATACTCTCATATCTCTATTGAGTACTCTTATTATAATAAATCTTCCTTGAAATTAGACTCCTCAGTCCCTGATACATGTGAGTCATTGTAATTGCATTCTTTGAGCATCTATACATGGAACACATTATGACTTCTAGTATAAGATTCTTAGCATAAGATCGCGGCCGCGTCAATCTATATGTCAATTTGTCAACTTGTTTCAAGATCTCAAAAAGTGTGATATATCATGGACTTAACTTCAGTATTTTTTTTTTGTTTTTCTACTAAAGCTCATAACCTCTTCATTGGGTAAAGCTTTTAGCAGAATATAATCACCAACCTTAAAAGTTCGTTCTCTTCTTCATTGGTTGACATAGCTCTTTTGACGTTCCTGAGTAACCTTCAATCTTTCCTTAACAATGTCGACCATCTCATTGTACTTCTCCAATAACTTCGGTCCAATTAAGTTTTTTTTAGCCTACTTCACTCCAATATGTATGTGACCTACATGACCTTCAATATAGTGCTTATTGAACGTCTTTCAAAATTCTCCAATGAACCTTAGATCCTTATTTGACATGGCTAAGACTAGACTACTTTTGTAATTGGATAATTTATTTCACATACATATAATTGCATTAAATTTTAGGTGATTTGCTTCCCACTTAATTGCAAGGGTGGGTTGACTTCATGAATCGATCCATAATAAGGTATATCATGTTTATCATTATTCTTGAAGACACCCATGATAACTTCATAATTACATGCCTTCATTTTCACTTATTGATGATCCAAGCACTTTGATGCAGCCTTGTAGGATCTGGATGGCACCAAGAGGGGGGAGGGTGAATTGGGGTGTTAAAAATCTTACCCTATTTTACTTAGTTTAGATGAGTTATCAGCGGAAGCTTGTAAATGCAAACATAAACAAAACAGAGAGAAGAGAGTAGAGAGAAAACAAACAGCACAAACAAACACCAAGTTTGTTGACGAGGTTCGGCCGAACTCTTGGCCTACGTCCCCGCTCCGGTCTTCTCCCACGAGATCTCCGAAGATCACTATTTCCTTCTTCAAGGGGGAAGGCTCTCTTACAACTTCTCCTTTCTTGCACGAGGATAAGGAGAAAACCTATTACAGATTTCTCTCAAGAGCTCTTGGACCCTTCACACAAGGGGAACTAAGGCTTTCACTCACTCAAGCACACACTCAGTATTTTGCCTAAAGTTAGCCAAAGTTACTTCCCAAGACTATTGGGATTACAATATATACTTTGCACTAAAGCCCTAATTCTCTCTC
>LTAE01000211.1:4227-23588 GCA_001647135.1 Pontederia paniculata | reverse complement strand
ATTATATATATATATATATATATATATATATGTATATATATATATATATATGGTTTGGTAAACGTTTTTATTATGCATGCCGTGGTTTTCTAACTAAATTTAGCCACCGCCAGAACTAGTAGATGTCATTTGTCATTTAATATTTATAGTTAATTAACTATTCTCAGACATGTATACAATACTATCAATCGGTCAAAGAAAATATAAAATAAAATAGAACTTTATTATTAAATATGAAAGTTTTAAGAAAAATTATATATCATTCTAATTCATCCTCTTGGTAATCCTTCTAATACTCACATATTAAAAATATCCTATAAAATTAATTAATTTACCGTGAGTGCCATTATGAGGTATTAAAAGGATGGTTAGGCTAAAGTTTAGGTGGATGCAGCAAAGCTCAAGTTTTAACTCTAAATATACTATGTGATAACTATTACAATTTAATAAAATTTTAAATAAGAAAAATACCTAAGTCAAGGACCATAATCATGTGCAAGTTACATCATTCTCGAGTACTTTCGCAAATAAATAACATGTAGGATCTATTACATTGAAGATAATTTTTTTATGAGCTATGAAACTAGATACTTAAAACAACAAATAGATATAATTTCATGATATAATAAAGTATAAAAAATAGGCTAAGACAATATTATAAAGCATAGCCAAGAATAATCAATCATCAATGCAATGTGTTATCCCATATTAGTGCTATATTTTCTTTTGTGTTATCCCATATTAGTGTTATATTTTCTTTTCTGGATCAGTGCTCTGGTTCAATGTTCTTGTTCAATGCAACGATCAACGTAATATTTTTGTCCACGTGGATTATATGGTTATCTTTTATTTATCTCATTAGTGACTTTAAGGTGACTTTAGGGCGATTTTGAAATGGTTCATGAGCTCTTTGAAGATTCATCAATTCAATGGGCAGTGGTAGTGCACATACCACGACAAGGGTCCATAAGAGAGAGGATGCTCGAGAATCTTCTTCATTACATAGTGGAAGCATCTCGCACAATAAGAATCTAGTAGCTTTCTTGCAGCTACATTATTAACCCTAATAAATCAATAATTTTTCAATGACTCCCAACAATGTATCACGCGATGGCATCAACTTTTATTTAATGAATATGGTTGAATCCTTATCTTTACCACATATTAGTCCTTGTCATAATTTGAAGTCTAGAAACATCTCATCATCTAGGATTTAAAAGAAAATAGAAAAAAATCAAGTCATAGGTCCTAGAATATATGGCATGTGTTTGAGGCTTGAGTCACATTGTCATACATTGCGAAGTTTTGGTCATCGGCGCGGGTTGCGTTAGGGTTTGACAAGGGCCATGTACTGTCCATACATTAATATATTATAAATTTACTTTAGATGAATATGTGGCATGTTCGTAGGTCGCGTCGAGGGAACATCCTTACAACACTGACTATGCCCTAATGGATTAATTAAAATAACTCGGAACACGAACTATGCATACGGCAATGTGGACCGTGTCCGACATGACTCAGTTTGTGTTTCACGACTAGCGACAATTCTAGGAATTGATCTCTACGAACGTGGAGGTGTCTGAGAGGGATGTTATCCATGTATGATTGTAAAGGTTATGACGTCTTTAATTTCGTTGGTTTGATCTTTCCAGAACTATGTATGCAATCATATCCAAACTAAAATAAGGTTTCAGAATCTAAAAGGAATGCAGAAGTTAAGCAACATCTCAAGAACTATTCTAATTTAGAGATCAAAATCTAGCATGCAGTAATTCTATCAAGGAATCATACATAAAAAGGATCCTTCTAAGTACATACTTGTTTTGTTGGGTTGCACGGTGTTCACGAGAAAAAATCCTTGTCATTGTTCCTCCTAAGTTGATGATGTCACTAATCTCCTACATTTTCCCCAATGTGGTCTTAGTATAAGAATCTAGGAGAGAGAACTTAGATCCTGAGTGAGAGGGATCAAGTCCTTACTTCTTCATCGAGGGAGAGAAGAAGAGGAGAGAGGGAAAGATGAGAGGGAGAAGGGTTTCTCTATGAAGTCTAGGAAGAGACAATAATAACATATGAGTCTCTCAAGTCCTAGTGGTTTATATATAAGGGATTCTAGGGTTTCAACTAATTTTAAAATGAATAAAACCTAATAATTAGACCTAATAGGAGTCCATCTACCCGTCGGCCCAACAAAGTTTGTGTTAGAGTCAAACATGGTCCAGTGTTGGACCTTTTGGTGGAGCCAGGTATTATATTATAAACCTCTTAAAAAAAGAACTCGTCCTCGAATTCAAGATTGAGATAAAGGCTTACCAAAAAGATTTGGAAATTCTTTACGCATCTCTAACTCGAGTTCTCTTATAGCCTTACTACCTCTATGATGACTCCATGCTACTCGACTAAGGTCACCCCCTTGTTCTTTTTTCGTTGAGTACCATACTCCAAGATCTCCACTAGGTATTTTTCATAAGTGAGATCATCCTTTAAGTTCGGCTCTTCAAACCGAATTATATTATTATTGTCATGTTGGTATTTCATGAGCATGAAAACATGAAAGGCTTTATGCATATGCTCATAAGAAGGGGGTAGTGTTAATCTACATGCTCCTTCGTCGATCAATTCTAACACCTTGAAGGGACCTAGATTTTGATGGCTAAGCTTTCCTTTTTTTGTTGAATCTCATGACGCCTTTAGTTATGAAAATCTTCAACATGACTTTGTCTCCCACCTTGAAGATTTTTCCTTGGTGTCCTTTATCCGCATATGTCTTCTATTTATTTTGTGCAGCCTTCATCCTTCTTTTGATTAAGTCAATTTTATCATCCTATTGTTATATCATCTTGGGCCTAGCAACTTCCTTTCCCCTACCTCGCTCCAACATGCTAGTGAGTGGCATGACCTCGCATACGATGCCTCAAAAGGAATTATGTCAATGCTGGAGTGATAGTTGTTATTGTAGGTAAACTTGATTAATGACAAGTGATCATCTTAATTGTCATGCCAATCAGTGCATATGCTCTCAACATGTCATTTAGTGTCTCTATGGTTCTATCTGATTGTCTATCACTCTACGGGTGGAACATTGTGTTGTAAACTTATTATCTTTCCATGAGTATTGGATGATTTTCAAAATTGGTTGTAAATCGAGGGTCTTTGTGTGACACTACAGAGACTGGAATGTTATGTAGTCTTATGATCTCTCTAATGTAAATATCCATCAGACTTTCCACTGATTGCTCCATTTTCTTCGAGAGGAAAAGTTGAAACTTTGTTAGTCTATCAACCACTACCCATATTGCATCATGACCTCTTTTGGTTTGGGTTAGGCTGGTCACAAAGTTCATCGTGATATATTCCCATTTTTATTTTGGGATATTCAAGAGCTTGAGCATTTTGTATGGCCTTTGGTATTTGATATTCACTTGTTGACACACGATACGTCGAGACACATAATTTATGATTTTCATTCTTCGTGTTGTTCCACCAGGAGCTCTTTTGCAAATCCTTGTACAATTTTGTGCTACCCAAACGAATGACAAACTCTTATGATTCGTGAAGACCACAAATGTCTCATCGCATAAGCAGTGTCTCTAGATCATACTATTGCCAACACCAGGTCATGTGTAGGATAATTTACTTCATGTTTTTGTAATTACCTTATGCATATGCTATGATCTTTCCATGTTGCATAAGTACACAACTGAGACTTGTGCCACAAACATCATTGTACACCACATATCTACCACTTTTCAGAGGGAATGATGAGTACATGTGTTGATGTTAACCGAATCTTTAGTTCATAAAAACTCTACTTGCACTTCTAGGACCAAATGAACTACGTGCCCTTCCTTGTCAAGTTCATTATTGGTGATGTGATCTTCGAGAAATCTTTGATAAATCTTCTATAATAGTCTGTCAGTCCCAAAAAACTATTAATCTCTGCAACATTTTTTGTCGGTGTCCAACTTTGAATATGCTCCCACCTTTTCAAGGTCCACCACAATGTCTTGCTTTGATATAATGTGCCCAAGAAACATGATCTTATCCAACCAAAATTCTCACTTGGATAACTTTGCGTATATTGGTGTTGCCGCAGAGTTTCCACAATAATTTTGAGATGATCTTATGGACTTGATGAATAGATTAGGATATCATCAACAAAGACGATAACAAACTAATCCATGTAGGATATGGACACTATATTCATGAGATCTATAAAGGTTGTAGGTGTGTTTGTCAATCTCAATGATATGACAAGGAACTCATAGTGACCATATCTTGACCAAAGGCAATTTTTGGGATATCCCCCTCGACAACCTTGAGCTAATGAAAACCTCTTCGTAGATCGATCTTTGAGAAAATCACTGACTTAGATAATTGATCGAAGAGATCATCTATGCACGATAGGGGATATTTTTTGTTCATTTTTGTCTTGTTGAGCATCTTGTAATCGATGCACAATCTAAGGGAGTCATCCTTCTTCTTCACAAATAAGACAAATGCACCACAAGTGAGACATTCGTTCTGATGAAGTCTTTGTCAAGGAGTTCTTGAAGTTATTTCTTGAGTTCCTGCATCTCTGATGGTGCCATGTGATATGGAGCTTCAGAGATTGGAGCCGTCCCTAAAAGGAGCTCGATGCAGAAATATATTTCCTTATGCGGCGACCTAGAAATCTTAGACAACTTGCAGATGTTAGGGATCATTCCTGGAGGGCTCAGCGCTGATGACACTGGCTAAATATCCTCTCAAACTTTTTCGGAGGACTTGATAAGCATGGATTGTTGACACAATCACTTTGCCTTCATTCAATGGTGCCTCTTATTGTCGCTTGTGGGCCATTGTGTGCGCTGATAATGATCTTTTTTCTCTTTGCATAGTAATACTACATTATGATATGACAACCAATTTACACCCAAAGTGACATTGCAATCCACCATGGAAATGGCTATCAAATCAACCGAATAGTTTTTGCCCTCCTTCGTCACTAGTATATTATGAATCTACTTAGTGGCCTGAAAGGTGCCCATTGGTGTGGTTATATTCATTTTGCAACTCATGTCGTGTAATGATAGGTTCTAGGCAAACACAATCATTGGGCTTAAATGAGTGTGTAGCACTCGAACCAAATAACATAATGACAGGAAGTCCAACTATAGAAAGGGTACCTGTGATGACATCCTCATTGTTCTGTGATAAATTTGTCTTCAGGTTTCTACCTCATACTACTTTATTGGCGCTTCTAGGATTCTAGTTTTCCTTCTTTTATCGATACAGTCTTTGATGTAACGTCCATGCTTCCCTTAGTGGATGCATGCTCCCATCCTCCTACGACATTCTCCAGGATGGTAAGGTCTGCAATAGATGTTGGAACCCCTACTTGTGGTGGCAGAGGATGTTGTAGTAGTGGCAGTGTGACACATAGAACATAGTGCTTCGCATTGTCATGATGATTCTCTCACCTATTGTGGTGTTGGTGTCATGGTTCCCACCTAAGTTGATTTTGCTCGATTGATATCTTCCTTTTAGGGTCCTTTTGACGTTCAACATCATCCCTTTCCAAGCATTTAGCCAGCTTGGATGCATCATCGAAAGTCTTGAAGTTACCCCGGGTGATCTTGGTCCTCAACTTTAGGCCCAAGCCTTGGACAAAGTCATCAACTCTTTCCCTTTCATCTTGTCTCGATGTACTATACTTCTCCTGCCATATATACTTTTTCAAGTAATGTGCCACAGTTATGTTGCCCTATTACAACTCTAAGAATTCACGTTGATTCAGACTTCATTGATTAGCAAGAAAATAACAAGTCTTGAAGACATATTTGAAGCTTCCCCAAGCAACCACATCTTGATTTGGAAACTTGGTGACTTTGGTGATCTTCCACCGATTCTTTGTAGCTTTCGAAAAAATAGTGAGTGGCATACAAGGCCTTCCAATCTTAAGCACTGCATCAGTGCAAATGTCTCCTCCATGGAATCCACCCATCGCTCCGCCTGGTCAACATCATTAGTAGCACCAAATACTAGGGGGTAAGAGGTTCAAGAAACGTTGGATAGTGTCCTTAGGTGCATGATCTTGCTGGCCCTGATTTTCCATAGTTTGGCTACTCTGGGTCTTGCTCTGCACCTTTTCTTGCTCTCGAGTGGCCCAATCTTGATGATTAGTTTCACATCTCGGAGCCATCTACATTTTCACATATCATGAAAACATATATGATCAATATCAATCATAACCTAACAACAAAGCTTGAGATAAACTTAACTCTAGATGGTGTTGTGACTGCTTGTGATGCTTTACACATGGTACTCTAGATACAATGGGTGTAAAATAGTCCCAACTTTATGCTCTAATACCTAATTATGACGCCCCCAGAAGCACACCCCGTCATATGACAAAATGCCCTTTTGAAGATGCGATGACATCTATGCAATGCTCTGACTATATGGTTTACTATTTGATTGGTCAAAGAGAATGCAAAATAAAATAAAATTTTATCATAAAATGCATAAGTCTTACATCTATATAAAGTTTCTAGAAACATACTACATGATAACTGTTACAATATAATAAAACCTAAAACAGAAAGACATTAAATCGAGGATCATAACCATGTGCAAGTTGCATCCATCATGAGCAGTAGTTGTTGTATATGCCACAAGTTAGTGTACCTCTACAGATCAATCACCTATAGGATCCAATATAGGGAGACAATTCTAGCATAAAATATAAAGCCCAATATGTAAGGAAACAAATAGGTATGTACTTCATGATATAATAAAGCACGAGAAATAGACTAAGACAATGTTATAAAGCATAGCCAAGAATCATTAATTAGTAATCATCAATTCAATGCAATGTGGTATCCCATATTAATACCATGTTTTTTTTTTCTATACAATGCTCTGGATCAATACTTTGATTCAATACTCTAGTTCAATGCATCAACCAATGCAATACTTTAGTCCATGTAGATTATATGATTATTTTGATTTATCTCATTAGTGGCTTTGAGTTGACTTTGAAATGACTCATAATTCTTTGGAGAATATAATGGTCAGTGGTGATGCATATATCATGACAGGGGCCTACAAAGGGGGATGCTCAAAAATCCTCTTAGTGCACAATATGGAGCAAGTCATACAACAGGAACCCAGTAGCTTTGCTACAACTACACTACTAGTCCTAACAATGTGATGATTTATCAATGACTCCCAATAATGCAATACATGGCGATCTCAATTTTTATATAGTGAATATGGCTAAATCGTTATCTTTTCTACATATTAATCCTTATCATAACATGGAATCTAGGAGCAACTCATCATCCAAGATTTATAAGGAAATAGGAAAAATCAAGACATACAACCTAGCAAACACGAGTCGTGTCTGATATGAATATGGGTCGTGTTTTGTGGCATGAATCACATTGGCATATGTTGTCAAGTTTTGTTCATCGACATGTGCTATGTTAGGGTTTGGCACGATCTCTGTACCATCCATAATTAACATATTATGAAATTTATTTTAGTTGAACATGTGGCGTGTTCATAGGTTGCATCGAAGGTGCATTCTTACGACACGGACCATGCCCTAATGGATTAATTAAAGTAACCTCGAACACGATCGTGTACAATGATGCAGACCCTGCCCGAGATGACCTATGTTGTATTTCATGACTGGCACAATTCTAGGATTTGATCCCTACGGACGGGGGGTTGTGTCCAAGAGGGATGTGGTCCGTGTCTAAACGTTTAGTCTTTACTTTTGTTGGTTCATTCTAATTTGTTTGTATATAATTATGCATGCAATCATATCCGAACAGAAACAAGGTTTCGATATCTAACATGAGTCCAAAACCTGAACAACATCTCATGAACTATTTTAAACTATTTATTAAATCTAATAGGAGTCCATCTACCCATATGCCACAACACGGTTTGTGTCAAAGTCAAACACATTTGTGTTGGATCTTTTAGTGGAGCTACGTACTACATTTTTTCTTTCTCCAGAGATGGTGACACTTGAATAATCAATGTGTTTGCTAATTCTAAATGCTCATTTGACTTGTAAGTTTTAGTGCCTATATTGTTGAAATTAAATTTTCTAAAAACACAATTATGTGTTTATATAAAAATAATCAATTAAGCATTTGATTACATTGATATTTTATTATTTATGAATGAAACTAAAGTATAAGGCAACAACACTTGTCCTCGCAAAGGAGCTCAGGGTAGCTCAATGCCCTCTTGGATGTTCAAATTTGCAACCCTTGGGGTGAAAGCCTTCCCCTGGACCAAGATAGCACATCCCCTCCCTATCCGTTGTCCTTTTTCTAAAGAATAAATGTTGATAGTTGTGGTCCTTACTAGTGTCCTCTCTTACTGTAACTTTAACATCACAATGAACTTTTACTTTGTTAGAAATTAAATAAAAAAATTATGATAAAATCACAAAATAATCAGCGTCAATCCAGTCCCCAAGCTACAATATTTTTTATAACAACATATCAAAATCATAAAAAAATTCCTGACCTTCCAAAGAATTTTGGATAAGATAACATATCCAATGTAAAATTTACAAGATAAAAGGAAAAAATTAAAATTACTAAGAAAACAGGAATTTCACAAGCATTTAAAGGACAAGATCTAATTTTTACAAAAAAAAATTATCAAAACAATTTTCTAAAATCTATAAAAAAACATATTCAATTCTCCAAGAGGGCAGCATGTCATCTTTCATCCTCCCTTTGGAAGGCCGCAACCGAGAGGGAGAAGGCCAACCATGGTGGGTGAATAACACACTCTCCCTATTTGTTGCCCTTCCTTTAGACAAGGGAGGACAATCGGTTGTCGCCCTTCCTGACAAGGGAGGTGTCGTCCTTCCTAACCAGATAGAGATGGAGACATGGCGTTGACACAAAAAAAATGATGAACATATGAGGGTGACAGTCTAGAAGACGAAGGGGTGAATGTTGACTAGCACACTGGTAATGTACTTGATATTTCGATAAGACTAATAAAACGAAAGAGATTAGGATGTGTATTAAGTTTTGACGAGGTTCATAAAATAGGTTGTTCCTCATAAAATATAGAGCGTCGATTGATTCGGCACAACTAATTTAGAGGTCCACCAAGCAACTAAACAAAGAGTGAAATTTCTCACAAACAAGGATCTATGAAAATGAATTGATTGATCCTAAAAACAAACAAGTCATGGTCACTTATTGGCACAATTATGACCAATCTAAATAGAGTCTAATACCAACTAGAACTCCTAAAAAGTTTTAGAAAAGGAAAATTTAACACAAACTAAAACTCTACCAAGACTACTTTAAGTAGGAGAACTAGGACCCCAATAATCTTACATTGATTAGGAGAACTAAGACTCTAATAACCATACTCTAACTTGGGGAACTAGGATGCTAATTTCACTATGATTAGCAATCCCTCTAGCTCATTTTGGAGCTTTGACTTACATTCACATTAGTGTATTTTTTTTATATTATCTTATGTCATATCTCGCTTAGCTTGGAACCTTAAACTTAGGATATTCGAAAAATTGCAAAGGGAAATCAATCCTTTCATTTTGACTGATCAACTTTTGAAAATTTGAGATGAATATCTCCTATTGGTTAACATCTCAAGTGAGAACTCGTAGCCAACATTCCTTTTATTATTGTTTATGATTTCAATTTGGCATCAACCATGGAATATTTTATTTGTTCTCAATGGGTTGGTGGAAAATTCAATGATTTACAAGTTTAGTATGATACATATAAATAATTCTTTAATTACAATGGTATAATAATCTATGGTCACAAGTTCCATACAAAAGAATAACAATTGACAATGTTCTACTATGAATAGTGTCACTTGCATACTTGGGAAGGTTTTACGGGGTAAAGACTTGGACTACTATGGCATTATTGAACAATAATAAAATCAATGTATTTGGAGAAAATAAACAAAGACATGTCGTTAAAATGTTGTTGATTTGATCTAGAAAAAAGGAATTAAAGTCAATCCAAAGTACAAGTTGGTGGATATTAGTCCTCAATGGAGACTTCATTGTTATGATTCATTTGCATTGGTTGAACAAGCAAGTCAAATATATTAAATTAGATATCCATCGAAAAGAAGCAAAGAGGTAAGATAAACAATGTTAACTTGAGAAACAAACTATTCTTCAAATAAACGATGGCAAGTGAATATGAATAAGCGTCAACACCGAAAGATGTACCGATTTGATGAATATTGTCAAGAAGATTGAATAAATGTGATAGTTGATGTCGTCGACGAGGAGGAAAATGTTCAATTTTTAAATGACCCTGATCAATGGAAAAGTTGAATTCAAATGAATTATGACAATTTTGAATACAAATGACAACACTTTCATTGAAGATGGTTTGCTTTCTTAAATATCATTCTCCATGCTCAACACATGCCCTCTAATACCTTCTAGGAAGTTTTCATAGAGAATCTTTTCATATAATAGAAAAGTGAGATGTTATAATTTTGCCAACTTTTTAGTGGTTTCTTTTTTTTGACGATAGGTGCTTGATGACCCGCAAGTTGCAGAGTGTGAAAAGTTCAATTTTGATACTTTTTTATCTTTATAAGAATATAATAGAACATTATCAATTCAATTTAAAACTACAATTATATAATATTTGAATGAAAAAAATAGGATCATGCATATATAAAGTATGGAAAGATGCACATATGATAAGAAATATGTTAGAATGAATATAAAATCAAACTCAAATACATCTTTCAAATTTAAATATTATTCATGTGATACTCACACATCAAATTCTCATCAAACTTAAACCCTTGCTTGTCCTTAAATCAATTAGAAAGAGTAAGGCATCAACTTAGCCACAAAAATGAAAAACAAGACATTTTATAAATTAGCACTATTTATATTTTTATCCAGACAAATATGTGTTTAAGCGTCACCGAAGCTTATGGCTACTGCAATTCAATATCACAACATTGTTGCTCGTACGTCACAATCTTCCATTAAACTTAGGAATTCTTCACCATCCAAAAACTCTAATATTAATAGTATATTACAGTTACACATTTCTTTTGTTTATTATTAACATCCTTCTTTTTTTCTTTTGAATTGGTACTTGGCTTTGCTCTTTTTTTCCATTTTGACCAAATTTAGCATTTTATTATGTCCTGCAAGAGTGTTAAAGTAAGAATTCTCCTAACATATTTGTGTGTTTCTTCTAAGAATACTTAGCTAAGATGCTGGAAGTGTTGAGCAAGCAACACTATTGTCTCTTTCACGTAACAAGAGCAAAGGAGTAGCTGATGAATGAGAAGAATAGTAATTTCCCTAAACACTAACCTCCCATTTTCTTCTTAGAATGCTCTAGTAGAATGTAGGGAGTGAAAGTAGGTTGCATACTCTTAGAACTTCGATTAAGAAAGACACGTGAGTAGTTGATTAAAGAAAAAAGAAAATCCCTTGTAGGTCATATTAAAATAATGAACATAGTGGTGGACAATGTTTTCATATTTGGCAATTACTTGTATTACTTGTTAAGATATAAATTAATCTTTAGAGAACAAAAAAATTAAACAAAATTCAAGTTCTAAGGAGGGGTTGTGGTAAATGATAGTTTAGTAAATCCAAGCTTTGCTCAAAAAATAAAGACAATTAAGTGATTAAATTTTCTTTTCTTAAAAATCATGATTGTAGCAGCTCCAAGTAGATAAAAAAAATAGGGGTTACTACTAATACTTCTCTCAACAATAATTTCATAAACAAGACAACGTATGTTTGAACAATTTTTTTTTGCATGTCACACTTTCTAAAAGTTGTACATGAGTGCATATATGTGAAATAAGTACTTCAATTGTAGGTCAACATTAAAAAAATGAAGAAAACAACATTGAAATAGGAACTACCATGTTCTTAAGAACAAAGGGAAGCAAATCTATTCTATTCCTACATGATTTAACAAAGTCTAAAGAATAGATAAGGATCATGGCATTCACAATATTGGAAGTTGGTGATCATACCATGAACTCTCCCAAACTTAATATCGACATTGTCCTCAATGTTGAAGGTAATTTGAGAGATAGCCTTAGTTAGAATGAGTGTAATATATGGATTCACATTCTTGCAGTCCTCTATTCACAACCTTAATGTTTTCGTAATTAAAAAGTGAACTAGTTATTTTCTACAAAAGCAAAGAAAAAGAGAATTTAGTATGGCTTAAATTGGGTTGCCTCTAGTAAGCATCATGATTTTAAGTCTCTGACTAGACTAGCCATTTTAGAATCAATTTATGGGTGATTGAGCTGGTACTAGCTCCGTTGATTCTTTTTCAAAATAGTTTCCTCATGTTGGTATACTTTTAATCCTTGTCCATTCACTTAGAATATGTTTCAATGTTTAGAAATCAACTCTACAACACCATAACTAAAAATCTTATGCACTTGGAATGGTCTTGTTCATCTAGACTTGAGTTTCCAAAAAAAAAAAGAACTTGGAGTTGGAAAGAAAAACTTGATGTCAAATTTTAAATTTAATGTTCAAAAGTCTTATGTCATGCCAAGCCTTGGTACATACCTT
Source organism: Pontederia paniculata (assembly GCA_001647135.1). Lineage (NCBI taxonomy): Eukaryota > Viridiplantae > Streptophyta > Magnoliopsida > Commelinales > Pontederiaceae > Pontederia > Pontederia paniculata. The sequence continues at coordinate 10,993 of LTAE01000211.1, read as the reverse complement.
GTAGGCCTTTGCATTCTCATAAGCTTGGGGTGTATTTTAAATTTAATGTTCAAAAATCTTATGTCATGCCAAGCCTTGGTATATACCTTGTAGGCCTTTGCATTCTCATAAGCTTGGGTGCATTTAGAGCTTTAGAAAATCAACTTAAGTTTTTTACTTCTGCTTAAGAAGGATTTACTTGGTTCTGACACAACATTCGCAAGGTTGAGATTGATAACCGAAATCACGATCTTGCATATGTTATGCATGTCTATAAGTTTGGTTAAGATAATCTTGAGCAGTTAAGTGGTTGGACTCTTCATAATTGAAGCATGTATATGATAGGTCCTAGACTTGGATTATAATAAAAACTTCTTGAACTATCTCCTCAATTAGATCATAATCTTCATATGTAGGTTTATGTGTTGGGCATTTCATTGTCTGAGTTGGATTAAACTCAATCTTATTTTCTCTAATTTGAAATGATAATCTTCCATATTTTTACATCTATTACAACACTAGTAGCAGCTAAAAATGGTTGCCCCAATATTAAAGATGTGGTCCATATAAATGAAGAATTTTCTTATTCTAATTCATACATCTTCCAAGATTCCTCTTGGATGCTTCACTAACCTATCAGCTAGAAACACTATCATATTGATGGGCTTTAGTTCTTTAGCATTTAGTTTATCATACATTGATAAAGGTATAACACTCACACTTGTACCTAAACCACCCAACATCTTTCTAATTTTGCAAGTGGTCAATTTCACAAGAGCTAAAGAATTAGTCGAATCCTTAAATTTGGGTGAAAGCTAATTAGAATAACAACATTGACATTCTTAGTAAGGGGTATAGTCTCACTTACATCCAACTTTTTTTCTTTGATGAAATGTCAAAATTTGGCATATCCTGGCACTTGTTGAATAACTTCCACAAAAGGTATGTCAGTTTGTAACATCTTTATCACTTCCAAAAGCTTGGTGAATTCTTGCTCCTTTTGTGACTTCAACATTCTTTTGGGGAAATGTAGCATTTGATGAAGTGGAGGTAACACCGAAAGAGTAGTGTCATTGTCTTTTGCTGGATTCAACTGAGATCTTGGTGGATGTGTTTTTGGAATTACATAATTGTGAACATGATCAAGAATTTCTAAAACTTTCTCTAATACTTTTTAGCTAGTGGTTTTTCTAGAATAAGTATGACACTTGATTTTCTTGTACTAGATATTTTTTTTCTCATGTAGGACCTTTCCACTTCGTAAAGCAATTTGTTGAACGTGTTCCTTGGAGTTCAATGCAGGTTGTCCTAGCAAGGTAGATTGAGATTTATTTATTGATGAGTTAGATTGCAACACTTTAAGTTTCTAACAGCTCACTATGAGTAGCTAGCTAACTAATTTTGCTATTTAGTTACTTCATATACTCTTCTTTCCTTGTCATGATGGCTTCCACCATATCTTCAATAATGTACTTGCGAGGTTCAGGTCTAGTTAGCAACAATGGAGGTTTCTTGTGGTGGTGTTGGTAGCATTTTAGGTTGTCAAGTTTCACTTTGAGTAGAAGTTGATTCATAATGATTGCTTTTGTAGGAGAGATATGGATGGTTTTTGTTTCTATTCTCGAGAATGAAGTGCTCAAGTTGGGGTTTAACATAAGTTCCATAGACATTGATTTGAAGAATTTGTTGTTCATAACGAATTGCAATTTTCTAAATTAGGTCTTGAATTTTCCACATATTCCACATCTAACTTCTAGATTTTCACTTTATTAACTTTTTGCAAAAAGATTCAACTTCCCTAGAGCTTTTCAATTCTTAAAGATATCATATCAACACCAACACTATTAGAAGTTGCCGCTTTTCTGTTCTAGTGGTTGTTTCATGTTTTAGATTATGGTGATTTTTCATTACATTTTCAATCAGCCCATAAGCTTTATCAATACTAGTAGTAGCAAGGATTCCTCAAATAACATTACCTAAAGCTTTTGAAGTAGGATAATCCAATTCAGAATGAACATAATAAAATAATTTCCATCTTTCAAATCTATGATGAGGACATGATGAAACAAGTCCATGAAATATTTACGAAGCCTTACTCAAATTCTGCATCTCTAGCTTGCAAAAATTATAAATTTTCATCTATAATATATGAGGCCTTACTAGGTGGAAAGAATTCATCTAAGAAATTTTAAACAAGAACATCCCAAGTGTTGACTTCAAGTTTAAAAGTCTTCCAACATGTATTGGATTTTTCGTTAAATCAGAAAGAAAACAATCTCATATAAATGGCTTATGGTGGGATGTTGAAGAGTGTTGTAGATCTTGAAATTATCCAAATGTTGTGCTGAGTTTCTACAATAGCGCCCTCCCTTGTAGCACCATTGTGATGAGGGCATGTTGTTATTGAAAATTTGCATAAATGGTTTCAGAATATTCCTTGTGCTAAGTCTTCCTTGGTCTCATATAGTTTTTTTCTCATATAATTGGTTTTCTTGGAGCTTGAGCAATAGCTTAATAGGAATCCATCAAACAACTTGGGCCTTGAACTGCCATATTTTCTTGATTGTGATTTGCTACCAAATATGGTAGAGTTTCAAGTGTTTCATAATTTAAAATAACAATGTGGAGTTCTTCTTCTTGAATTTTTTATTCAAATTCAAATTGCAAAACAATAGGGGTTTTCTAGAATCCAGATAAGCAATTATGAATTCTTCAGCAAACAATTTAAAAGATTCAATTTCTGACACAAGTGAATTGGCTCTTTTTATCAATTTTGTTGGTTTCTCTTTTTTTTTAGTTCCCTCTCTAATTCAATGTAGGATATTTCCCTTTTTACAACTTGTCATACACTCAAATTAAAAGTCAGTGAGCAAGACAAAAGAAAATTAAACTAAGACAGTTAGTGTTAGACTTTTAACTGAACTAAGGATTATGTATAGAATGAAACATATATGCTCAACTAACAAAGTAACTTTGCCTAAAGTTCACTATTTCCTCTCTGATAATGATGCCAAAACTTGATGTGTAATATGTCTGACTATGTGTTAGATTCATATACAATGAATGTAATAGAGTTGTGACATTAATTGTGCAAACATGTGAACACCAATAGACAATATCGATTTTAAAATTTCTCAACACACAAATTGCAAATGCACAACATTTGTTGAAAGAAAAAAATTATATCCTCCTACTTCGTCCTCCTAATAATCCTCCTAATACTCACATGATAAAAATGCCCCATAAAATTAATTTATTTACAATGGATGCCATTGTGAGATGTTAGGAGGATAATTAGGCTAAAGTTTAGGAGGATATAGCAAAGCTCTTGTTGAAATACTTCATGCATTGAATCAACAAGGAGGATCAAAGAAATTATAGTGCTAAGTCATTGGATCTACTTGAGAAATTTAACTAAAGAGGATTATGATTCAGGAAATGAAGATAAAAAAAAGTCAAAGAACAAGAAAGTAAATAGATTAAACTAATTTTTATATGTTTTTGGAATTAAGAAGACACAATTGAAATTTAAAATTATAAACATAAATCAAGAAATTAAAGAGCTAATATAATGATAGGAAAGATGTATACTTAATCTTTCTATAGGAACATTCAAGTGATCAATTTAGAAGAATAAATATAAGGTTAAAACAATAAATCAAATCACAATTAACGAAAATCACTCCTCGAAACTTGCTATTGCAAGGGTGTGAATTTGATTGCTTCCTCAATACCAATTCCTCAGTGCTAAATTCAAGCCCATGGAGAATCTATAGCCATAAAATTGCAACTTTCGGACTCTTTCTTAAAACCAGTGCATAATCATCTTGTTAGTTCCAAAGGGTAAAAACTAGGATTTACCACCTCGTAACTACTAGTTTAGTATATGGATTAGCCAAATGACTCACTTGTAATTAAACTCACATCCTTTTGGATAGTAATTGAAGGGTACTCCTTTAATCGATTAGCAACGATTGGTGACTTTGTATCTTTATCCTCACTATCAATGTAAGCAATATCTAATATAGAGGCAATGTACAATAAAATGACAAAAGAGCAAAATGGGATGAATCTAAACACTTTCAAACGACGGTGCATATCACTTTCTTCGCTATCTTTTCATATCAACACAGAAAACCTTCATGACCAATAGGTTGATCTATGTATATGGATGTACGCCAAGTACAGTGGTCATTAGACCTACCACTGCATTAGACCACTCCTCTCTCAGGATGTGTTGGTTCGAGGGGTTGCATTCGTAGAAAATAGTATAACATAAATAACCTTTGAGCTCAAATCCATTCAATTTGTGAATCACACAAGAAGCTCTACACATAATCATAGAGACATCAACAATAAAAATGCACTATAGCAGGAAAATAAACAAAAAATAATCTGATCATGAGAACACCCTAAGCATCAACTACTCTAGAAATCTGAATTAGCTATTGAAGTTCATCGTAAAACCAAGAACATAAATCAAGTTCAACATCACAACCATAATAAAATGAAAATAGATATGAGTTCTTCCACTCTCCTCCTTCTTCTCAGTAGTCTCCATTTAAAAATGGTGTTTCTTCACCCAAAAAATGTACTCTCCCCTCGCTCCTAGGGTTTGGTGTATTAAATATGCCTTCTTCAAGCTCAACATGTGTCCTCTGATACTTTCTCGAAATCTTCTATAGAGAAACTTATCGTTAGGACATAAATACGAGTTGTCATAAATCTTCCAATTTTTTAGTAGTTTGTCTTTTATGATGCTAGGTGTTAGTTGTGGCTCATGGGTTGCTGGGTTGTGAAAAGTCCATTCTTCTAACTTCGTCTTCCTAAGGAAAAAAACAGAATATTATCAAATTAAAATTATAATTATATAAGATGGAGAAGAGAAAAGTACGATCATACATGCAAAGTATGAAAATATGCACATATGATAAGAAATATGCTAGAAACAATATGAAATCAAACTCAAATATGTCTTTCAAACCTGAATATTATGCATGTGATACCCACATATGAAGTCTTGTAAATTCAAAAGATGTAGGATATAAAGGTGCATCCTCAGGTAAATAGTCAGGTTGCTCATAGTGCAAAGCCCTTGCTTTAGAAGTGCAAAGAATGTGGTGGTGGTTGAATAAAGGTATCAACTTGCCTTGTCAAGTACGCTCTGGTCAAGGTAGATGCTACCTTTTTCTTTCTTGGTACCATACATGTGCATTTTGAAATGCTCAGTAACAGGAGTGACTAAATGATGCAAGCAATCAAACAACAAATTAAGGCCAGAGTGTACTGATCGCATAAGTAATAAAGTGATGAGAGATTTATCATTCACACGATGACTAGTGAAATTAATTCGAACATATTATCTAATAATTTGTGCAGAGATATAAATTCATATATATTCAAATTAACAAAAAGAAAGAAAGAAAGAAAGCAAGCAAGATTTAGCTTGATGATTTATCATATTAGGATTATGACTTATTTGTCCACCATTATTTCTTGAATTAAATAGTTCAATTAATTCAGAACTTTTGTTAAGGAAAGGTTGTATTAATTGTATAATATTCCAAGCTAGATATCTTAATTATCTTAATTTAATATTAACTCAAAAAAGTTTGAACCAAATTAATCCTGTTATATTAAATTTAGATGCATTTAAACAACAAACACTACAAGAAAATGGATCTTTAGCGTCCACAACTAGGGACTAGAACATATTCTTGTTGTTGATAGTAACTATCAGCGACAAGAAATCAATCCGGTCATCAACATTAACAACCATATTAGAACTGGTCCCTTATATTATTCCCACTGGTCGTTAATAATTACTTATAGGCACTACATTCAATTCTTGTCATTAATGTGAAATAATTAATGACTAGATTTTTCTCGCTGATATCAATAACAAATTAATGAATCTCGACCATTGGATCAACTTAGTCACAACCGTTCAATCAAAACAAAGAGAAGGTGAACATAGTCAAAATATTTTTCCACGATTGCCTAGGGTATGCATCTTCTTCTCCTGTGTGTTGTCGTGATCCCGCGCGCAAGGACGACATTGCTGTTGCAATGCCTGCTACACGATTGCTACTATAACTCCTGGTAACTATATTTCTCTCTCTCCCTCCTTCCTCCTTCGTATGTGTTATCTTCTCTTCGTCATCATCATGCAGCAGTGTTGCTCTCTCCTCTTTGTCATTCAACGGCGTTGTGCGAAGGAAGCCTGCGTGGAGGGAGGCCGTGGCGATGTCCCCGCCTGTAGGAAGACCGCACGCAATGTCCACCCGCGTAGGGAGGCCGCACGCGGGGCTCCTTGCTCGCTAGGAGCTACGTGTGAGGCTCCCTGCTCGCGGGGATGTTGCGCACGGGGAGGCCACGCTTGGCCTCCCTGCGCACGGGGAGGCCGCGCGTGGGGCTCCTTGCATCTTCATCAATTTGATCTGTATGCTTGTTGGTTATTTAGATTTAGTAGATTTAGGTAAAATTTTCAGAATTTAGTTATTTAGGTATTCAGAATTTAGTTAGTATTTATGTGTTTAGGTAATGTTTTTGATAGGTTTTAGTTAGAGTTACGTATTCATACTTTAGCATCAATCTGGTCATTTAGGTAATGTTTTTGTTAGGTTTTATTGTATATTAGAGTTATGTGTTTTCTTAAAATAATTTTTTTTGTTATATTATATGTATTGTATAGAGCTAGATATGTTTATAATCCTATGCATACATATATGGTTCTGTTATTATATAACCTTTATATATATATATATATATATATATATATATATAT
>LTAE01000210.1:51232-102558 GCA_001647135.1 Pontederia paniculata | reverse complement strand
TCTCGGTGTCATCTAGATCCTACAAATATAACAAATTTAATGTGTAAATCTGTAATTAAAATATAAGGACTAAGTTTGAAATCCAACCTCAATTATAAATCAATGTCAAATTGACTCAACATCATAGAAATTCAAACTAACTATTTCATCATGGTTTCCATAAAATCATCAAAATGAAATAACTAAATAGACTCGTACCATGCCATGTGCAATCTTCATATAGTCATAAACCACCTCGTCCTCCACAACACCAGCGACAGTATCTAGGCCTGATTACCTACAAGACCAGATGCACGAGAGAAAAAAATTTCGTCAGCTAACACCTAGTATGTAAGAGTCATATAGGATAAAAATATAACAATTAAAATAAAATACTAGGAAAATAATCTTTTACTTTGTATGTGAGACCTCTATATATAACAAGATAATATAACATATAGAGAAATATAATTAGGCACAAGTAAATATAACATCATTTTACATTTAGCATCTTATTCTTTCTTTCTTATCTTAGGACTATATTCGTCCTGTATAAGTTTTATTTTGCTTTCAACTTTCATTTTTCTTTCTTTCTTTCTTTCTTGTTTTATTTTTTTTTCTTGCTTTAATTTTCTTTTATCATTCATTCTTAGAAGTTCTTATTTAACTTCTTTCATCTTATATCATGTGTTGAGCTATTCATGTTTTTAGAAACATTGATAGCACTTTCATTGTCATGGTCATCGGTTGTATATCACCACGACGACTGTATATGGTGGACGGACATTCCTATATGATGGAAGTCCTAGATTCCAGCACAGTGTGAAGAGTCTTGTACTAGAGAATAGTGGATAAGTGTTTTGCCTTCATTGCCATGAGGTTTCACTATTTTGCCTTCAGCTACACTTTGTCTTACCTTTAACTTTCGTTCTTGACCCATAACTTTCAACTTTTATTTATTTCTTTTAACTTTCTTATCTTTCTTAAGAACTTTTAATATTTTTTTAACTTTTTCTTTAATCAGCATAACATACATTATCAATCATAAGAAAATATCTTAACATAGTCTTTTGGAAAATGACCCACGTCGGGAGAAGACGTAGTCTATTTTTTAACATTCGGGAAACGGTCCATGTTCAGGTGCCTCACGGCTTGTTTCCACTCTGCTTAGTTGACTCTTCCTTTGCGCATGGCGGTCCATTGTTGAGTTGAGCGTGATCCGTTCTGCTGACATCATCTCCCTTGTTGACACAATCCGATTTGATGAAGACACGACCTCTATCATTTAATATATTTGGGACCAGAAATAACCGGTGTTGGATTTGGACACGGCCTATTTTCAATTGTTCATTCACATTTTTTCTAGGGTTTTATTTCCTGAACACGGTCAGGTTCGGGTGACGGGTCATCGTCGTTCCTCAAAATAAAAATGTTATTAAAATTTAGATTACTATTTGTATGATACACTTATTATTTTATACTACATGATCACTTTATTATTTATTATTATTTTATTAACTTATAAATTATTTGGTCAGCTATTTATTTTATTATTATTTATTAATATTAGAATAGTTAAAATAAAAATGTGTTATTAAATTTATGACACATATATTAGTATAATTTATTAAATAATTGTTTGCACCTTTTTAGTTATTTTACATTTATTGATTGGTTCAAACGTTACATTTGCCAAACACTTTTATTAAATTTAGTAATTAACTCGCTACCGCTAATCACTATTCCCTAGTCGTTAATCGCTATTCTCTATTAACCGCTAGTACGTATGTCAAACAGAGCCTTAGAGTGAAATGATAGCAAAATGTTTGGGGGACGATAGGCCGCACGCGTGGTCATGCAGAGGGTCTTGTGCGGCGGCGCTTGAGCGGGTGCTTGGACGGCGCTCGAGCGGGCACTCTTCGAAGGGTCGCGAGACTTCGAAATGGCTTGGGCTCCAAGACGTGGTCCCCGTCTATGCTGATGGCATCTTTGAGCAAGTTGGTCCGGAGCGTCGATCTCACTATTAAGGCATACACACCAAAAACTCAATGATTCCTTGCAAAATGAATAAGTTTTATTAAACAAGGTAAAAACAATGGGGTGCAGGGTTATATTGAATTAAGTCTAGATTTCAATGTAAATATCGTTGAAATTGTATGTTGTTATATATATATACATATATATATACACATATATATATATATATATATATATATATATATGTATGTATGTATGTATGTATGTATCATACACTCGCATTAGAGCATGCATGGAGACTTTTGATGGGTGAGGTGATGTGCATGTGTGATTATGGAGATGAAATTGGGACCTTTGGGCCGAAGCCACATTGTGCGGGCCGTTGGACCTCTCTTGAGATGAGATGAGACTTTTAAGTGGGCACGAAGCGTAGACTATGCGAGTCGTTGGTTTGTAAGTAATTTCCTATAAAATAATGTAAATATGATATAAACCTAGTGAAATTTGGTGATGAATTTATAACATGTGGTATTCTATAGATTTTTTTCCAATGATTTTATAGTTTATGAAATTTTATTCCTCATTGAGTTCTTTATGCACACCCATTTATTTGTAATAATTTTGTAGATGAGGAAGAAAAGATATTTCTCAGTGATTGATAATTGCTTTGCATGCTCATAGAGTACTAAAAGAGAAAATTAATTAGGATGTGTGCGAGAAAGAGAAAGATAAGAAGATGAGCGTGTGCATATATATACATATACATATATTATATATATATATATACTTTAGGGTATTTTCATAAGCCTCTTATGCCTAGTATATCATTCTTGTGATGGAGTATCTTAGACTCCTTTTTAGGACACTCGGGTCATTTACATATTTTATTAGTTTGTTATAATGTTATGATATAGACTTTGCCAAATATAATTTTAGATACATGATGTATGAATAAACTTTTAGCAAAGATCAGGCAACATTGCTTCAGAGCAAGTTTCTTTTTTACGTCAAAATTTTTAACATAACTAAGAGTTAGTTGTGAAGTTTGAATTAGAATTAGTAGAATATCACTAACATCACCTTATGATATCTCGATAGCGGATTTGAAGTGTTACAATAGAAGCAAACAAATTGCTTTTTATTTTCAAACATTTGCAAATAATTTTGCAAAGAAAAAAATATTATACTATTATATTTTAATAGATATATAAAAATAAAGTCTAATCATTCTTAATTACATTTTGAAAATAAAGAGATACCTAAATAATTTTCTTTGAAGACTATCTTTTGTTTGAATATGCCGCGGCTTCCCTTAATCTTGGTCCTTGCCTACAAATAATTCAAAACACATTTTGATAAAGGAGACCACAATTTTTTTTCTCTTGGAATTCATTTTGAATGCCTTTCCAAAAAATAAAAAATAAGATTGTTTTGTTTTTCTTTTCGAAAAACGAAAATTTATAGTTTGATGCATTTTAGTTATAAAATTGATATTGTTTTTTTCCAATTTGATATTTTTTAAGCCAATTTGATATTGTTTTCAAGCCAATAAAATTTTTGCTATAAAACCATTTTCGTTTTTCCAATTTGATATTGTTTTTAAGCCAATAAAATTTGGCTCATTTTTTTTTATTCGCATCCGGAACGCGTATTTTAGCAAAAAGATCGCGTCCCCCCTGTCGGTCAGCCGCCGCCGTTTCCTAACTTGTAAGTTGGAACTGCATGTCCCGTCAACTAGCTTCCATTTACTACTTGTACTAAATTGTTTAATAAACTATTAAAATGGGCCGTATCATACATAATTTTTTAAGTTTTTAAATTTTAAAAATGAATTAATCATGTGAAACTAATTTTAGGAACAGAAGTCGACAACACTTCGCTACCAACTACCACTCGATTCATAGACTTGTCGATAGGTCTTCACGGAACCAAGGACTACACAGAGAAGTGAACAGAGAAGAAATCGGCGTTTCAGAAGAAAGGGATGAGCGAATGAGGCAGTCGATCATCTTGTCGGCGCGGTGATGGCCGGTCGCATCCTGCTGCTGCTGCTGCTTGTGGTGGTCTTGGCGCTTCAACTGGACGTGACTTTGGTGTCCGGATCGGTCCCGAGCGTCGACCAGGAGGAAGGCTGCGGGATCGACAGGATTGGGACCTTGTGGTCGGGGGTTGATGGGCGTGGATTCTTGTTTCAGGATGGGAAGAGGGCGGCGGATGATTTGGCGGCCTGTGAGGCCTTGGAGTCGTACTGGAGGGACGGCTGCTTCGCCTGCGAACCTCTCAGGGAGGAGTTGGGAAGCATCGGGAGGGCTTTCTGTGGTTTCGAGTTGCAGTTGGACGGCCTCCAGGAGAAGAAGGATTGCTTCTCTGGTGAGCTTCTTCTATCCCTTTTGTTTCCATACGCGGAGTGAATTCCGCAGCTTGTTCTTTTCTTCCGGTGCCGTGTATTTTTCATTGCAATCTGATGTCTGAAACAGTTGATTTGGGATGGAATTAATCTTCAAATTATTTGAAAATAATTACCTAAACAAGCAGGGATTGAGATAAGAAGAAGATCGAAAATGTGACTATCAAAATCAGATTCTAATTGTAAGCAAAGGCACTTGAACGGTTTTTCTTACCTTTTCGTGGCATATGATTCTGTGTAAACTTCAGTCAAACACATGAAAACATTCAAGCTTCAGTTTTAGTCGCACAGTATCGAGCCCAATCACTAGGAGAGGTATCAAGGCCTCAACTAGTTCACCTAAGAGCTAGTTGGTAATCATGCTTCTTAATATGAAACGTGACTGGAAAATCTGGATAACATTCTCCAGTTAATTTTGACAGGTTATCTCTCAATACATGCACTCTCTGAATTCTTGGTATTCCTCCTTTACTTTAAAAATGTTGAAGTCCAGTAGAATGTGCCTAGTATTTTAGCTTGTATATTGGGTACAGTTCAGTTCTATAAAATGCTTACATAAATCCATATGTATATCCTCCTCTTTTCTCTAGCATCTAATAATAGTTGATTTTTTTAACTGTTGCTCCAAACTCCTCTCTCTCTCTCTCTCTCTCTCTCTCTCTCTCTCTCTCTCACACACACACACACACACACACACCAAATCCGCTACCAACTGCAACCACCGCATCATATCTTCCCAATTCAAGCTCTCTCTCTCTCATGGTTCATTAACTTTATCCCTGAGACAAGGATTGGTTGAGTACCCTTGAACATATTTTGTTCTATTTAACTCGATATAATCCTATAACACTCAGTCACATGCCACGATACTGTCGTTTTCTCAGGAAAGATAGTGAACTTTATCAGATTGCTATTTTGTGCCATGTTGTCATGCTATTGATATTTAATCGCAAACCCAACTTGGCGATTTGTTTTTTCTTTGAGAAATAAGGTACAGTTTATTTCATCCTTTGTAAAATTATCTTCATATCTCCATTTAAACATGCCTACACATAGTGCACCCGTGATGAATCGGCTCAGCATTCTTGTCATTCAGATGAACATGTTTGTGTCATAACTGAAGATCCAAATCATACTCTAAATTACAAGATATACAAGTGCAGCTCTGTTTTTACATTACGACATTAGCTATGAACATGCAGTATACGAAGAGCATACTATCGCACAAAAGAGTCAAAGCAACACTTAGATAAAAGTGAAATATAAAACCTCCAGTGTTACAGCAAAAAATCTAAAGAGCAAAAAGAAATGTGAACCCTTTGATAAGATTCGTCCGCTCCTTGGCAGGAGCAGAGCTAGGATCTTCATAGACACAGAAACAAACATATCTGGAAGTGTTTCCCTGGATTTTATTGATGGGCAATTGGTTGTTAGTAGTCATAAGATGCCCATTTGACTTGCATGCTTTGATCATGCGCCAAGCTCTCGCACTTACTGTAGGAGAAATCAGGAATGTCAACCAAGCACATAAATCCTACCTCAGCTCATGGAGCACATGCTAATAGTTGCTCGAAGAACATTTGTGCTATGCACAAGGAAACACATACGACTCTGTCTAATTGTATAAGCTGTAAACCAGACTAGTTTGGCTGATACGACTGGCTCCTTATATGATAGCACGATTCAGAAAAGAACTCTCCAAACTGGAACCTCTCTGGTCAGTATAAACAGGCCACTGTGGTAACATATTTGAATCCTTGGTCTGACTGCTAGATTTTTTGTCTGTGTTACATGAACACTGGAGATAAGATTTTGACCATGACTAAGAATCTGTGATTGAGAACATCAAAAAGTTGTACCGTATTAAGGACATATAACTTTTGAGACATAGACATATAATATTTATCATATGTTAACTTATATGCTCGATGTCATGTCCACCTCTTTCACCACAGATCAAGGAATGACAGGTTAATTTACCATGAAGCTCATGAGGAACCTATAAACAATGATCAGAATATATAAGTATCAACAGTTTTAAGGTTCTATATTTCAAGTCAAATGTTGTTTTCTTCTAAAAAGAAAGACGAGAAAGGAAACTTGTTTTAGTACATTAATATGCTTATTGACTTCTTCACGTAGTGATGGACGGACGGAAACGTAACAATATATTAGGAGGGGCCAACAAAGACTAGTCTAAATAAAATAATAAATTAATAAAATAAATTATTTTATTATTATGTTAATAATTAGCATATATTTGATAAAATAAGCTTAAAATGAATTATATTTATATAATATAATAAAAATATTCAATTTTGACAAGCATAAATAAATTCGTAATAGTTCTGTTACAATAAAATATCTTAATGGAATTCTTTTGCTATAGGCTTTGACAATTTTCTTGCATAATTCGATAATATATATTATTAATGTCATATAGGATTAAATGTATAAAATGGAACAAAAGACAAATTTTATCAATTTAATGTAATTTAAATAAATAATTATAAAAGAACAATCAATTACGAAAGAAAATAATTGTGGTTTGAAAATCAAATTTAAAATATTTTAAATAACACAAAATTCATGATTCTTAACATCATTCTTTTTTCTTTGCTTTGATCGGGAATACACTTTTTTTCCTTTTATTTTGATGAGACAACTTGACTTGAGGGCCAAATCCAACTTCAACACATAAGCTAGCCTCCTATGCACCAATTGATGAAAAGTTGGGGGGTGGGGGATCCTGCACGTCAACATAGTTTAGTCCCTGGTGATAGATAAAATGGATTCATCTTTATAGGGTTTTCATTAGTAACATTATAAAAAGTGGATATTGTTTTTCACTCAAAATTAGAGGTTAGAAAGAAATTGTTTATGTATTAAATTATTTATTCTTTTGTTTACTTGTCAATGTTTTATGTTAGGTGTCTTTTTCATCTAAAATATTTGTCATGTTACATTTGTAGGCACAATAACAAGAGAAGAGAAAAAGAGCCAATCACAGGGACAGGAAAATGGCGATGATGCTTTTCGTTTGGCAACAGATGATGTTGTGCTTTCTTTTTCTGGAGCTTTTCTTTTCTGTTGCAGCTTACTTTGCCCTTGCTTCCGCTCAAAAAGAAGAGACTCAAATGAAGACCCTGTATTAGCTTCCAATAATTCATGTAAGCAAACTAACAAGATGTTATTGGGGGAAAAGGTTATTAACTTATTGTGTAATACTGGATTGAACTCTTAATTTCCCCTTAGGATAACATGATTCCATTTAGGAGGAACCAAGTAAATATTTACGTATAGAACTTGGAATTGGATGCACACAAAGTTGTGTCTATCTTCACATGTGTTCTTTTCTACTACCATATTCATTTTGTTGGCATATGGAGTCTCACTTTTAATTTTATACATGTTCATTTATCATTAAATATATTGCTGTGTTCTCCTTGGATTTCAACATCAAAAAGCTTTGGAAATTTTTTTTGTCATAATGTTTCATACATCCAAATAATTGTATAAGTACACAAACATGGGCTGCATGATAGGGGTTCAAACAAAACCTCCCTGCATTTATTGATGGTGTTTATTGGCAGATTGGCATGCTATTTCTGGGAGAAATGCATATTTTGACTACCATGCCTCGTAATCATCCGTTTGTCTCAAAATAAAGTTTATTTACTTCTTTTACCAATGGTTTACCAATAAATGCAGAACTTCAAAGGATTTTACCATTGCAAGAATATTGATAGTCAATTTTAATATTTCAGTGCACTCTATCTCCTCTTTTGAGCTGAGATCAATTCCTGGAAGCATTCCAGGGTCTCCACTGCCTATACATCCTAGTTCATCTCGAATTTCACTCTCCACACAGCCAAATGCAGTCAGACACTTAGATCTGAGCTTACCGGACATTATCAAGCTTACTCGAAAGTTTTCACCTTCCCTTATTATAGGGGAAGGTGTTTTTGGAACAGTGTACAAGGCTGAGCTGCCAGATGGTCAGATCATTGCTATTAAGAGAGCAAAGAAGGTAATGCAAAATTTCTCTGATTTGCAATTGCAGATTTCATGTTTTTGATTACTTATGTATGTGCATAGTTCACTCACCATATATATAACCACATGGTATAGAGGCTAAGTGTCTATCTGGAGATATATATGAGAGTTGTTTTGTACACATCATTTTCTTTTTGTAATTTTCGGTCAATACAAGTGTCTCGATGTTCATAGAATGTCAATAAAGACTTGAGATACTCTGAGCTAGATGTCATCTTTGTTAATTTCCCAAGCCTATAACCTGAAATTTGTTATTTTCTATCATGGATTAGCTTCTATCAATGCTCCATTAGAGGTCCCTCCAAATGCAGAAGTGGTTTATAGAACTCGTTGATAAGTTAACGGTTTAATGCTTTTTTTTTTCTCCTGAGCTTATGATGGTGTGGGCTTCATGTCATTGTTTTCCTGCATCAGTAAGTTTCTGGAAACTTAATAAATGTGTTGTATAAACTGTGGTATCATATTTTATGGATTTCTCTCTAATTCTTGACAATTTGGGAAGTGTAATAAACTTGACTATGGGTGTTTGTTGTCTTTAATGCATGATAATGATGACAGGAACATTTTGCTACACTCCAAACTGAGTTTAGTAATGAAGTTGACCTCCTCACTAAACTTGAACATAGAAGTTTGGTCAAGTTACTTGGTTACATTGACCAAGGTAACGAACGAATCATCATTACCGAGTATGTTCCAAATGGTACATTGAGAGAGCATTTAGATGGTAAGTTGCACATACTTAGTGTTGTTAAGCCTTAGATTGATTAGTGGCTTATCTGAAGTCATTTTGTAGGTGCGCGTGGAAGAGTTTTGAGTTTCAGTCAGCGCCTAGAAATAGCTATTGATATCGCTCATGGATTGACTTATCTCCATCTATATGCAGGTCAGTCTTTTATAAGTAAAGAAATGTTTCTTACGTTATGCAGCAAGGACATGACACAATTTGAATTTCTCAGTACCATAAGATAAGTTCTATACCTCCATTCTTTGTGACAAAAATAAGGGGAAATGTGAGAAAAACATCAATATCAAGATAAAGCTCCGACTATCATTTCTTGCTAAGAGATTTGCAGGAGATGTAAGACCTTCAGGAAGCACTAGCATGACATCTGATTAGACATGATTCGGGAATATCAAGTTATTGGGAACATCTAGACCATTATAATTGAAGGCAATGGGGTCACCAAGCAGAAAGCAAGTCCAGTAGTGAATGATGAGGATGGGATGAACGTGGACCCAAATAAATTGGATCATGATACTGAGGAATTTAAAATAGGGTCGGTTTTGTGCATCTTCAATATTGGATGATAGACTTTTAAGTGATTTCTTGTGTACATAGAGATATCTGCAGACTGCAAGATGAAACTAGTGGCTTTGAAGGGGGGAGCATTTGCATGGACATCTAGATCTTTATAAATGAAAACATTATATTGAGGAATTTCAAATAGGGTTGGTTCTGCCAACCTTCTATATCAGATGATAGACATTTAAGTGATTTCTTGTGTACATGGAGATATCTTCATACTGTGAGATGAAACTGGTGGCTTTGAAGGGAGGAGCATTTGCATCAGGTTGGGAACATCTAGATCATTATAATTGGATACAACTTGATCACCCAGCAGAAAGCAATTCCAGTAGTGAAAGATGAGGATGTGCTGAACAATAATTATCTCCACCATGGACATAATAAGCTGGATCTTGAAATTGAGTAATCTAAAATAAATGTTCTTCCCACCTTCGATATCAAATGATAGACATTAAGTGTTTCTTGTATACATAGAGATATCTGCAGACTGGAAGATGAAATTGTTGGCTTTTAAGTGAGGAGCGTTTGCATGGCAGGAACTGATGTTGATAACTAGAATCTGGTAGAACATGAAGAAAATATTGAGATCATGGTTCATACCCCAAAAAATATCTGCAAATTTCATTCAACCTTATGTTTTTTTTAATTTCCTACAATATATATTTGGTACCCTCGTTTCCATTCCATGTTTCTCTCTAAAGAATCTGTGGTGTCATAAGTTGATCCAACCATGTTTGGCTTCACTACATATTTTCTAATTGGTTCAATATTTGTCATTTCCTTTGATGATTTTCACCCTCTGTTGCTAACTATATGCATATTTGTTGATATGCATTACCAGGGAGGATTATTATTCATCGTGATGTGAGGTCGAGAAATATTCTGCTTACTGAAGGACTCAAAGCAAAGGTGGCTGACTTCGGTTTTGCTAGGACAGGCTCTGTTGAAGGAGATCAAAGCCATGTTGAGACTATAGTCAAAGGAACAGCTGGATATGTTGATCCAGAATACATGAAGACACGCAAGCTCACACCTAAGAGTGATGTTTACTCATATGGTATATTACTCCTCGAAATTCTTTCTGCTCGGCGTCCTATTGAGATGCAGAGAAATTATAATGAAAGAATCACTGTTAAATGGGTAAGCATTGTCATTCGACTCTTTTAAATGGTTTTAATTAGAGTGAATCATGGTTATGTAAGACTTAGATGATGATAATTTATTTAAGGCAGTACTGGTGTTGCAGGCCTTCAACAAATACAATGAAGGTAATGAGAGAGTAATATTGGATCCCCAGCTGCAAGAAGTAGTGAATGAGAGGGTGTTGCAGAGTATTTTTGCTTTGGCATTTCAGTGTGCCGCTCCTACCCACCACGATCGCCCCTCTATGAAGGAAGTTGGAGAGAAACTTTGGGATCTAAGGAGATACTATGCAAAATCCGCCAGACAGCATGAATCACCTGCCAACAGCTAACCAGTAGGATCACAGATTAGAATGTGTTGGTGTGTTCTCAGATTATGTATTCATGTTGACAACAAAAATCAAACAATGGATGTACAGGTTTTCGTCTACCATTAAGGCATTTCTTATCACATTTGCATTCCTCTTCTCTGTTAATTATTTTCATAGCCAGGTGATATTTAGTTAGCAAAGAAGTGTCTAGATTTGCGGCGAGCTGATGCATTCATCTGCTATCATGGAAAGCTTCTGATCATTGTAGTTTGTACTCTTTTCTGACAAGCACTGCTACTGGGGTTTCCTCATGGAGGCAGAGTTGCAACCTTGAATCACTTATGGATGTTTCTGTACATTCATCAAGAACAGAAAAGTATTGGACAAAACCGACTTGTCTTTAGATAAAAGAAATATAATGGATGTGGATGGCTCGAGTTCGAAAGACCGAGCGGGAGAAATGTGAGATGTCAATTCTAGTGAAACTCTCTGTTTAACAGTTCCATATGTTTTTGCAATACTCGGCAGAACGAATGTTTTTAGTACTCGGCTGAATGAATGTTTAGCGACTTTGAGCAGTGTTTCATGATTAATACGTATGCAGCACTATGTTTGGATGAAAGAGTTAGAAGGGGTGGAGATGGATGGGATGAGGTTATAAGATCCAACTCATGTTTGGATAGCAATTTAAAAAGAAGGGGGTTTGGACCCCTCCAAACCCTCTAAAATTAACTTCACCAATTTGGTGAAATTAAGAAGAATTGACATTTTGAACACTTTTATCTCTTACTTTAATCATTATTATTTTTTTATCTTTTGAGGGCAAAATATTTTTTTAAAAATAATCCCTTCATATCATACACCTCCTTACTATCCAAACAAAAAATTCATAATACCTCCCACCTTTTCTCTTCCCATCTTTCTTTCCCCTTTCCCTCCCCACCCATCCTAACTTAAATATCCAAACAAAGGAGTCTGGACATCTTTTTTTACCAAAATAAAATGACATAAGAAAGAGCTTCCTCTTCTTGATATTCATTTGCATCTTGTTGCATCTAACTAGGAAAATTGTTACAATCAACTAACGCTACTGAACATCTGTAAGATATTGTTGATCTGCAGAGTTTGGGGGGTTAATGTACATCTTTCTCATGGAAAATAAGAAACAACTTGCAACAATATGTTGTAATACAACTAATAAGTTTATGATACAATCTACCAGAAAGAATTTTCTCAATGAGAAACAAGAATCAAATTCCTTTTTTTTTTCTTTTTCTTTTTTTGGGTGCTTCTCAAATGGTTTTGATGCTGCATGGCTTTGGCTAATACTTCATGATTTCTTATCACTCTCAAATGTGAGAAACTTCTCTGAAGATGCATGCCCATTCGTACAAGCTTCACCATTCAGTTCAAACAAAAGAAATATCATTTCATTTCCCATATTCGCAAAGAAAAGTTGAGGCATATCTTCGACTTAGTTCAGATAAATTATCTTCTCAAGTATCAATAAGGGTATCCATGAATTTACTGAAACTACTTTTTCCCAGCCGCACTTTCTTCCATCTACTCTTCAATAAAAAAGGGTGCAAGCCAAGTATATGCTCAGGCATAAAATCATGCCTTGTCAATATGCCCACAACAGGTGCTCTCTGCATTCATTTGTTCAAGAAAATATGTTAATAGGTAATATCAACAAAGTTATAAGTTATGACATCCATAAGACACAGTAAACAAAGGGCTTTGTAACAAGTATAAATGTTTATAGACTGAGAACTGAGAGATAAGTAGTAAATATGCAGACATAACAGTATAGGTAAATACATGAGAAAGATACTGAGGGAGATCCTTACCGAGGATGCCTTTGGAACAACCAAGAGGTGTCTTAAACCAACTTCACGGAAAAGTATTAGAGCTTTAGCCAGTGACATTGTTTCAACAACTGTGTATGGAGATGTATTTGTAAATGGATGCAAATCAATATACATGTCCATTTCCTTTGCAGTCAGCTCTATGTCATCAATCTTGTCACGCTTACCAGAGCCACGCTTAGCAAAATCATCAGAAGAGAAATGTTTTGAGGCATCAACTCTGCTAAATGTGCAAGTACTGAGGAAGTCTTTCTTCTTCAATAAAATAAGTAAGTGCTCCCGCAGAATTAAACCAAAAAGAACTGGAGAATTTGAAAATGGAGGCTCATCTACTACAGGAAAACCATGGTGTCCAGTTGTCTTTAATACATGAACTATGTTACCAACCTTCTCCACACCATTAAGTATCTGCAAAGGACCTGTAACCACATCACTGACTGTAAGCTGCCGCATGTATGGTTCAGCATGAGCTTCAAGGTAGGGCAGCCCCTTTAGTTTCACAATAAGGTCATAGATATTTTGATTAAATGCATCAGCAACAGTTTTGGATATCAACAAAACAAGCATAACCATGGGAAGTAGCAGGAGGTTGTTAGTCAGTTCTAGCATTATCACACAGACTGACACAGTCATCCTCATTGATCCACCTAGAAGGGAAGCAGATCCGAGGACAGCAAAGAGCCCATGATCAAGAGTTGAGCGTGAACCCATCAACATCCCAACCAACCTACCATAAGTTGCTCCTGTCAAGATAACAGGGACAAAAAGACCAGTAGGGGCTACTATACCGTAGCTCACAATACCAAGAAAATAAGCAGTAACGAAGAACAAGAAGACTGAAGATTTTTGGAACACATCATCTCTGCCAGCGCTGTATAGGTTTCTAATCGCATCATCATTAGTGTTGAAAAACAAGCTAGCTAAATCATTATAGTGATCTGGAGGACATTGAAACTTTTTGAAATTTCCAGATCTGCCTATAGAGGGACAAGCTTCTGATATTCCGCTGGGGCATGGTCTACATGATGCGAGCCAAGGTAATCCAAATAGGCAACAGGATGTCAATATGGAAACTACAGCAGCAAGAAGCAATCTGCAATGCCGGCCTCTCCTGACAATGGTTAGATAGATAATATTAGGAAAATTACAATCAACGGTAGCGACAGTGGTTAATCATATTTAATGGGGAAAATGATATGGCATATTTTTTCCTTAAGGGAAATATGTCAAGATGCAATGTGTCTTTACAATTTTGCAAAATATGTGAATACCAAATGGATTTTCAAGCATGGTTGATAGTAAGTTTGAAGGAATGAGAGTAGAAACAGTCATACTTACTCATTAATAAGACTATAGACTCTAAGGAGTCTTTCTAAAATAAAATTGTGTAAGCTTCCTAGTATTCCTCCAATAACTCCAAGGACAATAACCGGAGGCAAATCCACCAGGTGATAGGAAATAGAATCAGAAGTCACATCATACATAATAAGACCACCCTTGCCAAATAGTCCACAATTGCCGCTCTTGCAGTAGTCAATAAAAGCCCGGAGAACAACAGCAACAACAGCTGTTGTGAAAAATGCTCTCCAAAGAAGTGCACCTCTCCACCTGAGAAATGATTTAAATTATATTACAAATGAAATTTTCTTGAAAAAAAATGGTGCTCATCAAGTAACACATTTTTACAAAATGAGGAACAGTAGGTGCAATGCAGTTTTGCACTGCATGCGTGCAATTTGCTAAAAATACTTGAAAAGTTTACTTTTAAGTAGTTTAACTATAATTTTAATGAGTTGCATGCATGTAGTGCACTAAGTGACATATTCCTTTTCCCCTTGCAAGATTCAACAATCAATTAATAAGGTGTTCTAAATTAGAACTTCAAGGACATGACACGTTCTTTTCTTTTTGTATATATGTCAGTTTTGAAGAAAAAATAGACAATTTCTCCTTCATAGGAATCCACATAATCATGAAAATATACAAAAGGTTTACCTTAAAACAACATAAATTGACGAACCAAACAACAAGAATGCAGTTGAAAAAGGATTAGTGTAATACCATGACGAGACACATTCAAGGGAAAAAAGAACGCCGCCAACTGGGGCACGGAAAGCAGCAGCAATTCCTGCACCAGCTCCACATGTTACAAGATCGCGCCGGTCCCTGTCATTCTTGAAGTACCTCAGCCATCTCCATGTCAAGTGGTACTTCTGCGACCCACCTTGTGAAAGTAAAGATGCGATGCAAGCACCTTGATGCACCATAGGACCTGCTTTTCCCACATGGAGGGATGAGGACACAGCAGCAATGCTACCCACCACCTGTTAATTCATGCAAAATTTAACTCAAGTTTCTTATATTTGAGATCATCTAGACTCTCCTTCTCACATGTCAGTAGTTATTATTCAGATCAGGAGAAACACCTTGAAACCAATGGGTCGTAATGATTAGCCAAGATGATGCTCTTGCAAAATGAAAAGTACAGAGAACAAGTACTTCTATCTCCCTTTTTTTTGTAATCCTAGCTTCTTTTCTTGTTCCCCTAAAGAAGTATAACAAGATAAGGAGCTCGCATAATAAAAGACTCAACAGATCAGAAGATACTCAAGGGCCTAGAGCTTTCGACAACTAATAACTGACACAATTTGAGCACCATCAAATCACTAGTTGAAACAAAAAAAAAAAAAACAGCAACCTTTTAAAGGATATAACTCACTAACTGTTGCAATAGAGCCTTTTTTCAACAATTATTCAATTTCTTGCATTAGTTAAGGAGAAAAATCCATGCACCAAATAGCAAGGATAGGGGGAAGAGCATTATGTTCGTGACCTTCTTCCTGCCTCTGCAGGAAGGCTATCTTTTTATGGCTCAATAATGTGTATTCTCAGTCAACAAAGAACTAACTTAGTCATTGCTTTGAGGTTGCTGTCAATATAACTCATACATTCCCTGGAAGAAATACTTAGAGCAGGCAAATAGGTATGTCATCACAGAATCTCACCTTGACAAAGAGCGTCTTTAAAGAATAAATGCCTGGCGCATCTACCCCATTCAAGTAAGACTTCACCTCTGGTATCCCAGATCCAGCAGCTGCCGGAGAGACAAAAGTCGTGACAATGGAAGAGAACATTGTCAGCACAAAATTTGACACCGCGAACACTCCGAAAGCACTCATATACCTGCTTCAACACCCATCCCACTCAAGCAATTTATCAACTAAATTGGCGAAATACCCAAGCAGTTCAGAAGTCGTACTACTTACTCTCCAGCGATCATCAAGTTTGACGTGATAACGAACTTAACTCCAGACATGTTCTCGACTGCAAGGTTGTTAAAGCAGCCGATTGCGCCGGCAATGATTCCCACTAGGAAGCAGAGTGTCCATTTGAGGATCACATATTGGAATATCTGAGCTCGGTCGCGGCTTCGCCAATCCTGCTTGAAGAAGTCGTTCTCGATCAACCTGCAATAGAATAGCCAAATTAATTTCTTTTTCTACCCAAAGTTACTGTAATTTACAGAAGAACTAACTTTCGAGCGCAAATCGCCTAAATCCGTAAGAGAACCCACTTTGGAACCAAAAACTCGACTGTGATCTATGAAATAATCAATGTTGAAACCAAAATTCTTACTGAATCTGCAAAAATTGAACTTTCAAAACCTGAATCTCTTTTACAATCCACAAAAGAACCAACTTTACAAACAAATCTCTGCTTAATCCAAAAGAAACATTGAACTCAACTCTTTGACGGCGTGAAAAAGAAAACAACTTTCGAGATAAACAAAAAAAAACAAAAAAACCACACGACCATCACCAGCGGAAGCCCAGGAACAAGAGGACGAGCATAGAAAGAGGCAGTACTCATAGTCGAGGCTCTCGATGGGGCAGACGTTGGAGCCGACGATGGCGACCTGGGAGGTGAGGTTGGAGGCGGAGGAGCGGCGGAGGTTGACGCGCGGCTGGTCGACCAGTAAGAGGGAGGAGCCCCTGGATATGAGGGGGGTCTCGGCGTCACCGTCGGCGTCGTCTCCATTGAGCTCCTTGCAGTCCATCGCAGCGAGCGAGTGCGCGCGTTTCCCTCTACTGTACTGACGGATCGCGCGCGGCCGCAGGTGCTGACACCTTTGCTGGCCGCTGCGAGCAGGGAAGAAGAGTGAGGAGGAGACTGGAATCGAGAGCAGGAGTTGGATTGGAGAAGGAAGGGAGCAGAGCACATGGAAAAGGAGAAAAGAGAGAAGAGAATGGTGATGGTGTGTTTAGTTAGTGGGAGTAAAAGAAGTAATAATTGTACTGCCAAATAGAAAGAAGCGAAGAAGCCACAGGGACATTCTGTGACGTTTCATGTCTGATTTTGGTAACCCAAAGAAGCCAAAAATCTTGAAAATTGGTTTACTTAAATTATAATTATGATTTTACAATGAGCTAATTTTGGCGAAAAAAGAAAAAGTTGATGACCAAACCGAGGTTGATAGGTAATTCTCATCGTTTAGAAAGATTTTGAATTCGAGTAAAATATTAATCGAAAAGCATATTAAAAAAAACGGCAAAAAAAAATTAATTACTCATAGCCTAGTAGTAAATGTGTTGTTAAAAGAAAGAAAATTGAATTTTTAAACTCTTCTAAAATTGTTTGTAGATAATAAAATTATGAACTAATTTAGAGAGAGAGAGAAAGAGAGTAATAAGTCCGACTTGAAACAAAAAAAAATCATCCTAAACAAACCGAGGAAACACCTTGTGACGAATATATATTATATATAATATTGCATCTTTAATATATATATATATATATATATATATATATATATATATAAGTATACGCATTATTACCAAAACTTAGTTCAGCTATATACGATATTAAAACATATATGACACGTGATTCTTGTCGATATAAAATAAAATATTCTTTAATATTTTGTGATGATAAAATTATAAAAAACTATAGTGCCGCGAAAGATCATCCAAAAAAACCCTATTTATTAGTTTGAAAAAGAAAACCCCCAATGAATATCTGATGACTCTTACATTTAATAAAATCATCATCATTTTTCATTTTGCTATTTTAATTATTTACTTATGAATATATATTCTGTTTTATTATTGCATAAATATGTGTAGAAAAAACTAACATAGGATTGACTTTATTATATTAACATTCTATCCACTATTTCTCATGATAAAAAATTTTTAAATATAAATAATTATCAAGTAATTCATTTTAAAAGGGTAAAATAAACATTAGCAATTTAACTACTACTTTTGAAATGTTAAAAACTATTTCAAATAGGATTTTACCTATTATTGCTACTTTTGAAATTAGTTTTACCAAATAAAATTCCACTATTTGAAATAATAATGATGTCTACGTAAAAAATTAATCGTGATAGTGATTTGTTTGTTCTATTTAACTCATGCAAGAAATTAATACGCCAGATATCTCCAAATTATTCGAACTATAATATTTTACAGTTCAGGTACCAGTAGGTAAAAAATGGTACATGTAGTTGAATTACAGTCCAAGCCCATATCGTAATAATATTTGAATTACATATAATTATTGATGCCATGTTGCATACTTACTTGAATTGTTATATATTAATTTTGTTCAATTATTACAAGTCAATAGAAGGGGACAAATTATAGCAGTGCACGTCTTTTTCAGAAAGCCTCTAATCCAAAATAAAATATCAACCAAATGGGAAATATGAACCTGAATCCGGATGCCCCTTATTTGGTGCTTATCGACCAGATTCTTTTGTAGCAATAAATTGACGACCACTCGTTCTTGACGTCCATATCACAAATTGCCATCATCTCCAGTGTCACTACTCTGCATGAAAGCATATAAAACCAGAGTCCCTGACTCCCTGGTAAGTTTTGCTTTCAATGGCTTCTACTTCCTGCTGAAGAAGGCAATCTAAAGAATTCAATGGGGCCAGCAGAGGCACAAAAATAATTGAATATGTTCATGATCTGTCAGCAAAATGGGATCTTTTTTTTATTTTTTTTTCTTATTTTTATTTTTATTGTTCCTCCTTCCTTAATATAACACTTCATGCAGATCTGAATTGATCAGAGGTTTTGGAACATGCATGATCAGAGGTTCATGCAGACAGAGGCCCCACTTGCATGCACATCATCATATGAAAACACCTCAACACATCAAGCAAAACAAAAGGTAGAAGGGCCCTCTTCTTCCTTCAAATCAGTAATATTTATTATTCTAGTCAAAGTTACAAAAACTCAAGGTATATACATACTTTTTTTTCTCATTTATAAATTGTTTGGATTATTTTTGAGACAGGGTGGCCCAGGTTTTAATTCAAAACCCTCCCCCACTGCATGATATGGTCAACTGGTGAGAGATCTAGATCTGGATGTCCATATATACTTCTGAACTGGCTTAGCATGCATGATAACAAGTTGACTCCAATCTGATGCACATAAGAGGAACTTCAATGAGGTTCACTTAGGAAGGTCACTGATGAAATATTGTTAATATTTCATTCTATATATCCTGCCATCTTATTATATACATCTTAAACTTTTAGAGTAAGTTTCTACAATTATTATAGAATTTTTAAAAAAAAAACTCGTATTTTCGGTTCCTGAGACTACTTTGCGATCTTGGGTAAGATTTGTTACATATTTATTATTTTCGAAACCTGCATTTGAGGTACTTAGTTAGCTAGCACATGCAGTGTTGCAGGAAACATATATTTGTCATAAGCTCTCCAAAAAATAATTCTTATGGAGAGAGGCAAAGAGATAGAATCTTGACATAACACAATATGCTGATATATAGAGAACACCTGTGAACAGGGACAGAGCTACTTTTATTATTATTATTATTATTATTATTATTATTATTATTATTATTATTATTATTATTATTATTATTATTATTATTATTATTATTATTATTATTATTATTATTATTATTATTATTATTATTATTATTATTATTATTATTATTATTATTATTATTATTTATAAATGTTTATAAAATTTTGGCCCCCTAAATTAAATGTTAAATAATATAATAAGAAATATTGATTTTTATCGATATACATTACTATTAAAACACTTATTTAATTATTTCAATAACGCATTCCATTAAATATATTTTATAAATAAATAAAAATAGTAATATACCCCTCAAAAAGTAATGATTTTAAAAAATTAATATTCAAAAATTAAAATCATAAAGAAATTTTAAAAAATATAAATATATTTTTAGAATTTTTTTGGCCCATCTCACTTTTCGTATCTAGTTCCGTTTCTGCGTGTGAATGCATTAAATCTACGAAAACATACGAAAGAACCCATTTTAGAGGGAAAGCAAATCCACTGTCAGGATCAAATCTGATATGTCTCTTGTAACATCACCTGATATGTACTGTGATCATGTCCCGAGAATATTTGAAGCACATCGCCAACCCATGTCATTCACGAATTAGGTTCGTCATGTTACAAGATGTTTTTTGTCTAGTCCCACAAAAGAATATGGTCTAAAATCAATTAGGTATTTCTCATGTAAATTTGTGGCAATACTCTTGTTTATTCTCACACATATTCTTAGTGGATTCTGAAACATAGATGTGTGATCAGTTGGAAAGACTTCATAATATATCATAATTTTGGATAATACTAACATATATATTATTATATTATTGCGTACATTAATTAGATCAAGTGGACAGGCAGCCCAACTAATTTGTTGATCCACAATGACAACTGTTGCCAATTTGCTGATATTTAGAGTTTTCTGAAATTAAATTCTTCAATATATATATATATATATATATATTACACCGCAAAATTATTACTAATTTTTGTGCGTTAACTTTATTTACGGAATATGCACACGCCCAAGAGTTCTTTTTTATCATTTATTTATTTATGATGTTTTAACTTTAATTCTGAAATGGGCCATTCTTAAGAATGATATGGGCCTTCAACGTGACGTCTGATATCTAAAAGGTCATTTAATATCCCTATTATTTTTCACTGCTTTTGAGGGCAATTGAAATGGGAAGCCCACTAGTGAAATCTATTGGAAAACTGTGTTGTTTGTCAGCCCATCATCCAATTCTATAATTTATTTTTAAACTATCCACCGAGATGGAATTTTTTGTTATATTTATAGTAAAAAAATATAAATATATCAAATTAAACCCAAAAAAAGTTTAGTTTTCATCCTAAAAAGGTTTGAATCCATAAATTTTGCTTTTCAGGGTTATTTTGAGTGATATATGTGTCTCATACACCAAACAAAATTGAGTTCGCAATCATTAATGTAACACCCTAAAAGTTTAACTTTTGGGCGACGCTATTCAACATAACTTCATTTACTTGACTCTTAATTTTTCTGTCAAGAATTAAGCCACATCAGTGAATGACTATAAACTTGCTAAAAGTCTACTATATACAAAAATAAGTGCTAAAATAATCCAACGTAAAGGTCTAGATAACCTGACATAACATCATGAAAGTACTAAAGACTTAACATAGATAAATGAGTTTGAAGGTACAACTCGATAGCATCCTAATACATAATCAATCTAAGACCAAAAGAAAATATGTGCAACTGCAGATTGTCATGAGCACCGCACATGTACGCCACCATCATCATCATAAGTACCTAATTCCCTACAGTGTTCAGATGCAGAAGAGGCGAACCTCTTGTGAGTTAATGCCAAGTATGTAAGGCTCGTATATGAATAAAATAAAATAATAAATCATGCTTGAAGATAATAACATAAAAGACATGAAAATATTATTCTTAAGCATCATCATTATCTTTCTTTTATGCCAACATCATCATCATCATCATCTATGGTGAAGAGCTCTTCATTAATTAAGGGAGCTTCATGTACTTTCATGCTACATGACATCAATGGTTGTATAGGATCACGAGCAGATTCATTGCACATGTATAGGAGAGGACCCTGCACCTAGAACATTGGTCATGCGGCCCGGGATTCCAACCCCCTGTCCCCCACATCATCCTCCTTTTTCTCCCGATTTGCAATCAATACATGGAGTCCCACCAATTACATCTTTTATCTTTAATTACTATCATTATCTTATAATGTATGCATCATCATCATCAGGATTGACAATCATACAAATCATATACAAGGAAGAACTCTATAGGATGCTCTCATCATACGGACCGCATCGGGAAAATACGATCCGAATTGGGTTACGCAAACACAGCCCATGTTCAATGGAACACGACCAGTGTTCCCTGATCCAAGCGCATCACACCGTTTCCGGCATAGACCATGTGGAGACCTGACATGGTCCGTGTTGCTCTCGAACACGGTGGCGGAAATTAGGGTTTCATCATGCGTCGTCATGACGTGGTGTCTGTCAGAGAACACGGACCATGTTCTGAGGAACACGGTCTGTGCGCGCCGTCAAGGCGCATTTTGCACTGATGAACGCGGTTACGGTTCGTCATCGTGTACTCAAAAGAATGCGTCGTCGGGCGCGGTCCGTGTCAGAGAACACGACCCGTATTTAGAGGAACATGGTTTGTGTTTTCCTGCACAAAAATGTTTTCTCTCGGCCGCACGCGAAAACTGGCGATCTGAGATTCAAATCTCCATAAAAACATCAATAAAACGTCTAAAAAACATATAGGGTCATCCATCATCATCATAAAATCAAAAAACCATATTTCTCAATCATAAAGTTGAGTTTCATGGCGGATTCCGAAGTACCACATTACATAGCTCGTCTCCTATGTGATCCGTCATCGAAACCTCGTCGTCCATCCTCTCCTTGTTGTTGTCATGTGCTCCTCATACGTCCTCTTTCCTCTGGCACAATTTCCCAAGCAACGAGGAGATGAAAAATAATAATAAACCTTAGAAAAGATCATGCCTTACCTAGGGTGGAGAAACTTGAGGGAAGAAGGAGAGATGACGGCTAGGGCAAAAGAAAAGGGGAGAGAAATATGAGGTTTTGGTCTTAGTTATAGGGGATTAAGGTTGGCTAATTACCTAATTGCCCCTAGGTATTTTTAATCAAATTCAAATTTTGGTTTAATTAAAATTTAGGTATTACATCATAAACTCCTTAGAATAAACTTCATCCTCGAATTTAGATAAAAGTAGGAGTCTTATCAAATAAGTAAGAAAACTCTCGGCGCATTTCTTCTTCTAGTTCTCATGTGTCTTGATGATGCATCCAAGCCACTTTGACCATCGATATCATCTTGTTCTTCATTCTTTATTCTGATAATCTAGAATTTCCACAGGATACTCAATATAATCATCTCTAATGTTGATTTCTTCTAATTAGATCACATTTGCATCGTCATGATTGTACTCTTTGAGATGGACACGTGGAACACGTTATGCACATGCTTGAAGGATGGGGACAGTGCCAATTTGCATGCTCTATCACTGATCATCTCCAGTACCTCAAATGGCCCAACACAGCGTGGACTGAGCTTTCCCTTCCTGCTGAACCGCATAACACCTTTTGTCGGTGATGTCTTCAGCATTACTCGGTCGCCTACCTTGAAAGTGTGATATCTTCGCCCTTTGTCTGCATAGCTCTTTTGACGGTTCTGAGCTGCTTTCATCCTTTCTCTGATTAGCTCCACTTTCTTCGTGCAGTCTTCAATGAGTGCTGGTCTGAGCAGTCTTCTTTTTCCTACCTCATTCCAACATGTCGACGAGCGACATGGTCTACCATATAGTGTTTCGAATGGTGCCATCTAGATAATTGTCTGGTAGTTGTTGTTGTATGAGAACTCGATAATTGGAAGATGAGTATCATAACTTCCCTGTCAATCGAGTGCAAAAACTTGTAGCATATCTTCTACCATCTATATGGTGCGCTCAGTCTGTCTGTTCGTTTGTGGGTGGAATGCAGCGCTGTAATTTAGCTTAGTCTCAAATGCCTTGTGGATGCCCTTCCAAAACTTGGATGTAAAACGAGGATTCGATCTGACACGATGGAAATGAGAATACCGTGTAACCGAATAATCTCGTTTGTGTACAACTCCATTAAGCTCTCGACCATTTGCTTCGTCTTCATTGGTAGGAAATGTGCTGATTTCGTCAGTCGGTCCACGATCACCCAAATAGCATTATATCCTCTCTTCGTACAGGGAAGGCCGGTGATGAAGTCCATCGAGATGTGCTCTCACTTTCACTCTAGGATGTTGAGTGGCTGAAGGGTCTCATAAGGTCACCGATGCTCGATCTTTACTTGTTGGCATACAAGACATCTGGAAACATAATCAGTTATTTCCCTCTTCATATCCCTCCACCAAAAACCTCGTTGTAGATCCTTGTACATCTTTGTGCTGTCGGGGTGGATGGAAAACTCCATCTTGTGGCATTCATCTAGCACTTCTCTGCGTAATTCTTGGTTCTTAGGAATCCATAGATGACCTTTGTATCGAACAACACCATCTAGGGAAACGTTGAAACCTACATCTTCTTTCTAGCATAACTTGACCATCCTTTGGTATTCCCCATCTCCTTGTTGAGCCTTGACAATCCTACCTATCAGGTCAAGCTACACTCCCATGTGCGTCATCATTAACAATCCTCGCTATCTGAGCTTTGGATTCCACTACACTATACTCTCCACCATGTTCCACCTTCATACTCTCAAACATGCGAGTCCACCAGCTTGTTTCCTGCTAAAGGCATCCGCAACTGCATTCATCTTGCGAGGATGGTAGCTTATGACAAACTCGTAGTCTTTAGGAATTTCAGTCATCTTCTTTGCCTCATATTCAGGTCCTTCTACGAAAATACATACTTGAGGCTTTTGTGGTCGGTGAAGACTTCAAATTCCTCACCATAGAAATAGTGTCTCCAGATTTTTATGTGAACATGACCGCCGTAGCTCCAGATCGTGTGTGGGATAGTTCACCTCGTGTTCTTCTTTAGTTGTCTTGAAGCATAGGCCACCACCTTGATGTGCTTCATGAGAATGCTTCCTAAGCTTGTGCCGTATGCATCAGAGTACACCACATAACCTCCACTCCCAGTCGGAATTGTGAGTATCAGTGTTGTGGTGAGTCTGTTCTTCAATTTTTGAAAGTTATCTTCGCATTGTTGTGTCCATTCGTACTTCACTTTCTTCTTCGTCAGGTTTATAAGTGGAGAGGTTATTTTGGAAAAGTTTTTGATGAACTGTCGGTAGTAGTCTGCTAGTCCGAGGAAGCTTCTGATCTCTGTTGCATTCTTTGGCCTTTCCGAGTCTGTCACAGCCTCTACTTTTGCCAAATCTATAGAAATTCCATCCTTCGATATGATGTGTCTGAGAAACATAATCTGATCTAGCTAGAATTCGCACTTGGAGAATTTCGCGGATAAATGATAACTTCGTAAAGTCTTCAATACAATGCGAAGATGCTCTCTATGCTCTTTTGGACTCGAGGAGTAGCTCAATATGTCATCGACGAACACAATGACGAACTGATCGAGATACGGTTTGAAGACTCGATTCATAAGGTCCATGAATGCTGCTGAAGCATTGGTCAAATCAAATGGCATTACAAGGAATTCATAATACCCATACCTAGACCTGAACACCGTCTTTGGCATATCTTCTTCGGCTATCCTGAGTTGATGATAGCTGCTCCTCATATCAATCTTCGAGAATATAGTTTCTTTGGAGAGTTGGTCGAACAGATCGTCGATCCATGGTAAGGAGTACTTGTTTTTTTATCGTCGCCTTGTTCAAAATCATGTAGTCAATGCAGAGACGCAATGACCCGTCCTTCTTCTTCACAAATAGAATTGGAGCACTCCAAGGGGAGATGTTTGGCCAGATAAACCCCTTATCGAGAAGCTCCTAGATTTGGGTTTCAGTTCCTTCATCTCAGATGGCGCCATGTGGTAGGGAGCTTTCGATATAGGAGCCATTCCTAGTACGAGATCGATATGGAAATCAAACTCTCTTTATGGCGATAGCCCCGAGACATCTGCTGGGAAGACATCTAGGAATTCTTTCACCACCTCTATCTCATTGAGCTCTTTGGTCGGTCCATCTATCTTTGTCACGCTCGCTAGCTAGCCTCGACATCCTCTTCTCAGCATCTTCTGGGCCTTCATGGCAAACACCAGTATTTTGCCTTGGAAGTTTGGTGTACCTCGAATGGTAGCCCGTGGTCCACCCCACGGTGTACGAATCTCGATCTTCTTTTGTAGGTAGTGCATGCGCACGTCGTGGTATGACAGTCAATCCATACCGAGGATGATGTCAAAGTTCGTCATCGGGATGATCACCAGATCTGCAAAGAAGTCCTTCTATTTGATCCTCAACGGTATGTCAGGTACATACCGGCGAGTGTGAATAACAACCAAAGGAGTAGAGATCTCCATCGGGTATCAGGCATCTTTTACTTTCAAGTTGATTAAGGCAGCAAAGCCCTCGGAGATGAAAGAGTGAGTAGCTATGGTGTCTGATAGGCACGCCCAGCAACTCGGTTGGATCCTCCTCCTCTTCCGCAATCATGTCATCTCTTTGTAGCTCGGGGCGGTCTCTGATGTAGTGGCCCTGCTTGCCGCAGTTGATGCAGACACCAGTCTTCTTGTGACATTCCCCATAGTGGTTCTTCTAGCAGTGGGGACAAACACTCGCTCTACTGGGGCTGTAGGTTGGTAGGGCCTTGCTCGGTCATCATGATGGTTGCCTCCCCATCCCCATGCCTCCTATTAAACCAATTAGGTCTGGGCTGATCAGGACGCCGCGATGCGATCTTGTTCTTCGTCTCTTCTTTATAGTTTCTCTCCAGCTCAAATGTTACTTCGACCGCCCGGTCGATGGTGATGTAGTTGCTTCCAATGGTCCCAACTCTAATCTTAGAGTTTAGCCCACGAACGAAGCACTTAGTGCTCTCATTCTCTCCTTCTTGCAGGTTGGAGTACTTCTGTAGGCGGTTGAACTTGCTCATGTAAGCAGTAACGTCCATGTTGCCCTGCTTCAGCTGCAAGAACTCCTCAGCTTTCTGCGCCCTCTTGTATAAAGGAAAGTAACGGGTGCTGAAGGCCTCCTTGAACTCCTTCCAGGTGACAGTTTCCTTATCAGCAAACTTAGTGGTCTTGATAGTATCCCACCAGCCCTTGGCATCCTTAGCTAGGCGGTTGACCGCATAGACGATCTTCCTCATTTCAGCACATTCCATTTTCTGGAATGTCTCTCCATCTTTTGGATCCACTTCTCACTAAGTTTGAAGTTGTCCGTCCCGTTGAATTCGAGAGGGTGCAACTTGAGGAACTGTTGGATGGTGTCCTTGGAGTTCATAGTAGGCTATTGATCTTGAGTGGTCCATCGTGCATTGCCACCAGCCGGGTTCCCCTCTCGACTAGAACCAGTAGTACCAGCCATCTGCAATTTCATTAACCCATAGGATGATTAATCTACATCATCATCATAAAAATCAATTGGTTCGAATACTTACTTGATGGCGTGACGATTGTTCATGACAATTGCACATAAACTTAACATCCTACATTCTAAAGAAGTCAAAAGGTTCCTAATGTTAGGCTCTGATACCTGAATGTAATGCCCCAAAAAATTTAACTTTTCGATGACGCTACTCATCATAACTTCATTGACTTGAATCTTGACTTTTCAGTTAAGAAATAAGTCACATCAGCAGAAGACTATAAACTTTCTAAAAGTCTGCTATATAAAAAAATAAATGTTAAACTGATCCAACATAAAGATCTAGACAACCTGACATAACATCATGATAGTACTAAAGACTCAACATAAATAAATGAGTTTGAAGTTACAACTCGATAGCATCCTAATACATAATCAACCTAAGACTAAAAGAAAACATGTGCAACTGCAGACTGTCATGAGCACTGCACGTGCACGCCACCATCATCATCATAAGTACCTAATTCCCTATAGGGTCCATATGTAGGAGAGGCGAACCTCTCGTGAGCTAATGCCCAATATATAAGGCTTAGATAGGAATAAAATAAAATAATAAATCATGTTTGAAGGTAATAACATAAAATACATGAAACTATTATTCTTAATAATCATTATCTTTGTTTAATATTAATATCATCATCATCATCATCATCATCATCATCATCATATCATCATCATCATCATCATCATCATCATCATCATCATCATCATCATCATCATAACATCATCATCATCATATGGTGAAGAGCTCTTCATTAATTAAGGGAGCTTCATGTACTTTCATGTTGCATGGCATCAGTGGTTGTACGAGACCACAAGCAGATTTGTTGCACAGGTATGGGAGAGGACCGTGCAACTGGAACAATGGTCACACAATGATTTGGAGTCACGTGGCCCGAGATTTCAACCCCATGTCCCCCTCATCATCATCCTTTTTCTCTTGATTTGCACTCAGTACATAGAGTGCCGCCAATTAATTCTTTTATCTTTAATTACTATCATTACCTTATAGTGTATGCATTATCACCAGGATTAACAAATCATACAAATCATATACAAGGAAGAACTCTCTAGGATGCTCTTGTCGTATGGACCGCGTCGACAAAACACGGTCCGGGTTAGGTTACGCAAACACGACCCGTGTTCAATGGAACACGACCAGTGTTCCCTGATCCACGCGCGTCACACCATTTTCGACGTAGACCGTGTAGAGACTTGACATGGTCCATGCCATATGACACGATCCATGTTGCTCTCGAACACGGCGGCGAAATTAGGGTTTCGTCACACGTCGTCATGACGTGGTGCCTATTGGAGAATACGACCCGTGTTTTGAGGAACACGGTCCGTGCGTGTCGTCAAGGCGCGTTCTCAACTGACGAACGCAGTTACGATTCATCGTTGTGTACTCCAAAGAACGCGTCATTGGGCGCGGTTCGTGTCGGAGAACATAACCCATATTCAGAGGAACATGGTCTGTGTTTTCCTGCACAAAAATGCTTTCTCTCGGCCGCACGCGAAAACTGGCGATCTAAGATTCAGATCTCCACAAAAACATTAATAAAACGTCTAGAAAACATATAGGGATTATCCATCATCATCATAAAATAAAAAACCATATTTCTCAATCATAAAGTTGGGTTTTATGGCGGATTCCTAAGGACCCCTTACATACATCGTCTCATCTGCGATCTGTCGTCGAAACCTCGTCATTTGTCCTCTCCTTGTTGTTGTCTGGCGCTCCCCGTACGACCTCTTTCCTCTGGCACAATTCCCCAAGTAATGAGGAGATGAAAAACAATAATAAATCTTAGAGAAGGTCATGTCTTACCTAGAGGGGAGAAACTTGGGGTAAGAATGAGAGACGACGGCTAGGACAAAAAGAAGAGGGGAGAGAAATATGAGGTTTTGGTTTTATTTATAGGAGATTAAGGTTGGCTAATTACCTAACGACCCCTAGGTACTTTTAATCAAATTCAAATTCTGGTTTAATTAAAATTAGGGTATTACAATTAAACTAAATTTATTGGTCACGTGGTGTAAGTAAAGACAATGTGAAAAAGCAAATGTAAATTATTAACACCCTTAGGGCTTGTTTGGTAGTAGAATAAAGGAAGAACAAACCTCTTATTCTTTCTTTTGCACCCAAACACCTATAGAACAACACAATTTCACAACTTTTTAAAATCACCTTGAATTTTACGAAACCATTTTTTTTTCTTCCCAAAGCAAGAACAATTTTTTTCTATTCCTTTTTTCTCTAATTTATTTATTAAATTATTTTATTTTTATAAATACTTAGTCATCTTTAATTAATAAGTTTTTTATTATTAATTAAATTTTACACAAAAATATAACATTAATAATCAAATATAATATTATAAATATTTGATATTAACAGTTTTATATATTAATTAATTATTATATTATTACAATTATTTAGTAATAATATATTATTAAAAATAGAATAGTGGAAAATATTGTTTCGTTAGTTGATGCAGTATTAGTTAATTTATATAATTATAATTATTTGGTAGTTAAAATTTTTATTAAAAGTAAAACAAAGACTAATTATACATTATTAAGAATATGTTTAATTACAGTTAGCACTAATAATTATTTATCGTTACTTAACTCAATAATTAGAAATATATTATTTAATTATTTACAATTAATAGTGTCAATAAATATTTAATTATATTTAATAAAAATATTTATAATAAAATATTATATTTGATAATATCATTGGAATAATAATTAATCAATCAAACACACCTAAGAATATCTTATAAAGAATATCTCACTTCTATTTTTTCACAAGAATAAAAAGAGAATATTCTTACTTATTCTCATTCTCCTTGTTCTGATATCAAACATGGCTTTAGTAGCATTATTTATTATGATTAAAAAATACTAATTACATGGTGCATTCCACAATTTCTTTAATAATTAAATAATATAATTCTTTTGAAGGATCCTACATTGCTTCTAGTAATTAGACAACGCAAATAAACAAAAATATATTATGCATGTATGTTTAAGATATGTACTGAATAATATCATACAATATTATTATTTTTAATTAAGTAATATATCATAATCTTCCATCCACAAGTCGACGGTGTGTATCATTAGTGGATAAACTTCTATTTTTTCTCTTAACTAAATTTTGCTCATATATATCTAAACACAGGCAAGAGTATGATAACGTGTTTTTACCCTCCACAAAAAAATTATTCATAATTTTGATGATGCAAAATAAGATGCAAGGCTGTATTTTACGTACACTTCTTTTTTTGCCGTATTTTAATTGTTAATTATATTTTTAGGCATTGTTTGACATATAAAAAATTGAATGTTTAGATTTACAAATAAAGTTTAAATTTCATCAACACTCTAACTAAAATATTTCACAAATATATTCTCAAAATATAGTTTAGAGGTTAAATGACAAAATAAAATTTGGTAATTGGGCATGTTATTTTTTCTATTTAATTTATAAATATCATGTACTATATTTGATTGTTAATATTGAACAATTCTAATTTTTTTATAAAAATAAAGAATATTTTAATTTTTTCCGTTTTAATTTGATTAATATTTTTTCTTCATCGTCATGCTAAAATAATAATTTTTAAAAAAATATCAAAATTTAGAAAATAAAAACACACATAAATGATGTTTACTTATAACATTTCATATTTATCGATTAATTAAATCACTATTTTTATCAAATATTTTTTATTAAATTTATAATTAAATCAAAATCTAACTCTTGATCTCTCCCTCTGCTTGTAATTATCAATTACTTTAATCGTTAAATTTATCAAACGTATTTTATTATAAATTCATAATTAAATAAAAATAGTAACTCTGTCAAAATAGATCTGGGTCGATGCTGATTTGTAAATTTAAAAGACATGATTATTTCTCATTAACTTGTATATCGTTAGAAGACTAACAGTTGGCAATCCGATCATGTTTTTTTTTTGTTTTCATTTATCACTACATAGCACGATAGCATCCACAATGGGCAGTGCACATGAAAACATTTTTATATTTTTTTTTCTTTCATTTCTTTCTGCATGCATATGTGGTGCTCGAATGCATGTCATTTTGGTGTCAGATTCCAGTTGGATTATGACTGTCGCATGCATATGCAGATTGCTGTCCGTGAGCCTTAGCTACGCCAAGCAGGGTGCCCCAAATCTGTCTTCGACAATTGCAAGGTTCACAGGATCAAATCCATCGGCATTCAGCAGTCACCACCCAAGTTACCAAATCTAGAATTTTTAAGACATGGGTCTGCCTCCTGCAGGCCTCGGAATGGAATGGGACCCATGATAAGGTTCTGCTGCTTGCTGCTCATAGGTTGTTTGCAATTATGACATCGCAAGAATCATCAAATTCTTTCATTTCTTATGAACTAGAGGATTTCCCCTAATGGCTCAATCATACTACTATAATAATCGATGAACTTTGACGCAATAATTATCGGCCTTATTTGGATTGAGGTATTAAGAGAAATAAAGTAGAAGATGAATGAGTGGTGTTACTTAAATCATGTTTGGATAAAAAAATTATAAAAATTATATGGAGTTTGGAGAAGTGAATCACACCTTCAAATTTCAAATATTTAATTTCATTAAATTGGTGGAATTAAAGAGAATGAAACTTTTTAGACAAAACTATCATTTTTAAATAACTTTCAAAAATTATATCATGATTCATTTAAAATGATTGATTCCTTATATTATTTTGATTTATGATAAAAAATATTTGACTTGAGTTCATTTATTGATTTAACTTTTTTACCTTATTTTATAATTATTTAATACTTACATTTGTTTAATTTTTATTCATTCATATTTATTTTTCTTCGGACTATTTTTTTGTCATAATATTTTAAATCTATTTAATGTGTTTTTTTTAATTAGTTATTTTTTATTAAATTTGAGACAAACAATTATTTTTATGATCATTTTTACTTTAGCATCTTAAAGTATTATCATTTGAACAATATTTTTTATTTATGTAATGATAATATTAATTTCTTCACTCTTTTTATATTTATCTATCTTCTTCGATCTTTTTCATCTTTATTTCAAAAAAATAAAAAGATAAAAATATTGTGAAAGAAATAAAATACATTGAGAGGAAAATAATACTAAATATATGAGAAAAAACATATAAAGAGATATAAATAATGATAAATATACAAATATTATAATAAATCAAATAAATATATAGTAATATTGTATTTATTAAGGGTCATAAATAGTAATATATAATAAAGAGTATAAATAATTTTTTATTTAAATTATTCAAACATGTCATGATTTAGTTTAACCCATCCACCACCATAAAATTTTATCCAAACATGAGTTTAATAATAA
The DNA here is from genome assembly GCA_001647135.1 of Pontederia paniculata. NCBI lineage: Eukaryota > Viridiplantae > Streptophyta > Magnoliopsida > Commelinales > Pontederiaceae > Pontederia > Pontederia paniculata. The sequence goes on along the minus strand of LTAE01000210.1, from coordinate 69,681 downwards.
TCCACCACATTTCACCACACTCCACCACCCCACCCTATACTCCACCATCTCATATCACCCCTCCATTAGTTAGTTCCCAAACGAAGCCTAAAAGATATTGATAGTTGGTCCATAACTAACCCATTTCAAGAAGTTAAAATGTTAAAGATTTTACTAATACTATCTTTCAAAATTTAATTGAAATCTCTTTTTTTTTCGATTATGATCATAATTTTCGAAGCTTCGTTGATTAGTTTGAGTCATCCTGAATTGCTAATTATAGCGGGTAAATTTTTTAACGAAAATATTCTAAATTCAAAGGAATTCAAACTTAACACTTCCTTAAAGAAAGATACTTATCATTTCACTCAAACTCCAATTATTCCAACCTCAATTGATAATTGAAATATCTTACCCCAACCCTAATTGATAACTGAAACATCTTCCTATCAAAATTAAATCTGCTTTAAATTCAATTTCAGACATCTTTTTAACCAACCATTTCACTTTTTTCATATCATATGCATAAGCTTGATTCACGATGCTAAAAGTAAATGTTAATAATTAATATTGACAGTGTAATGCTCCCAATTCTACACCCTATCATTTGGCAAATTGCAGACCTAGAGACGCTACGACATTCTTTTTTGGCTTAACAAGTGACCAATTGACTAATCATCAATATTAACATATTATGCGGAAATGGTAACTTTAAAATAAAACTATTTCAATAGTCTAGCAAATAAAATAATATATTATATTATTCCATTGACTTTGTAAAGAAAACTAATAAGACTCAGTACTAGACTTCTATTATGTGCAAGTCTTCATATCACGAGCACAACATCACTAGTGTCATCACCTATCATTATTTTGTTCATCGCCTACAGGATCAAAAGCAGGGGAAGACTATCCCATGAGCAATGAAGCTCAATATGTAACAATAAATATCAATAGGCAAAAGTATATATGCAAATAACATAGGGAAATATACTATCTTAATAGTTCATCAATGAAACAATAACCTTGCTTTTACCTTTCCCTCCATGGCTTCAATTCATAAATGATCAGAATATCAGTTGCGCCTAAGATACACATTAGTTTCAGTGTTCAATATGTTCATGATCATTAGTCCATTATTCTTTAGTATCATCAAAGGCTAGAACATCAGTTACACCATTGTGTACAATGTTCAGTATGTTCAAAGATCAATAGTACCTAAGATTCCTATCTACCTTATCCTAAGTCATCAATTATTGCTTCAGTTGGGAACCTTTAATAGAGCATGGAAGATTCAGGTTAACCTATCAACAAGAAAGCTAGCTAGGTCATGGCGCGCATCAGGAGTGATAAATCCCTAATCAAGAGGGCATAAATGCCTAACAAGAGGACACGAGACCCTAACACGAGAACCTCTAAATATGAGGGACAAGTCCCCAAACAAGAGGGTACAAGACCCTAAATAGGAGGAAATAAATTCGTGCCCAGGGGCATCCTCTTCATGCGACTTCATTAACAATTGCTCATCTTGTTATTAGTTGGATTAGGAGACTCATTTTTAAGATATCTTTTAGAGATCTAAGAGAAAAAATCATTAGGATTTTTCAATCATTACATAACAATTCAATTACTTTCATTATCATCTCATTAGATTGAACACGACCCCCATCTTTAACAGGCATGATATGCGTCGGTCAAGGGAAACATGGTATGTGTCAGCGTTTGACATGGCCCATTTTGCGTATCAATTTCCAGGTGAAACGTCTCACGCCCAATTCCAGTTTATCAATTAACACAACCGCATTTGACACAACACGGTTCATGTTATCGTTAGGATTTTTCATTCATCTTCACAGTTCAGGACACAACATGTGTCGTTAAGTTTAGGGTCTCGCATCAGCGTTGTCTCTTCTTCAATCTCTTCTTCAAGAAACATAGGTTGTGTCAAGGGGTGACACGGTCAATGTTCCTTCTTCCAGGGTTCTTTCGCAGGACACGCCCCTGTGTCAAGTAATGACACAGACCGTGTTGGGTCTGCGTTGTGTTGTCCGACACGTGATTTGTTTTCCTTCCGTGTGATCAGATGGACGCAACCTTCATCCTAGAGGGCACGGTCCGCGCTCAACGGCCTTTTCCTTGTTTAGCAGGAACTCGACCCCGTGTAGGTGATGGGGTAGGCGTCATGGCTCGAGTGTGGGCCATGTCGAGTGGAGACACGGTCCACGTTTAGGCATTTGATCCGTTCCACAGTCATATTACTTTTAATCATATCATTCTTAAACTATTCTTTTAATCCAGATATATATCATGATTACTCTCTTTATATTTAAGTATACATATAAGTAATACTCTAAAGTTGAACCTTTATTTTTACATACCTTGATCTTGGTGTTAATCATTCTTCTTGAACTGCATTCCTCATTCCTCCCCCTCACGTGTCTTCCTCTTCCTTTATTCCTCTAGGAGGGAGGGAGGGAGAGAGAGAGAGAGAGAGAGAGAGAGAGAGAGAGAGAGAGAGAGAGAATTTTGGTGGCTTGGCTTTGGAGAAAAAATCATGAGGCCTTCTCCTTCCTATGGGTCAATTTATATAGGTATTCTAGGCATTCTCCAATTCTTAATCAAATTCAAACTCTCATCTTTATTTTAATCTAAAAAATTATTTATTAATTCCTAGAAATAAGTTTGGATAGGAATAGGATTATAATTTGACTTGGACTCATATATATCCTTTTCCTAATCCTAATCACATCCCATCTTATCTTTTTATCCCTTTATGATTTATTCTTTTAATACTTGAAATTGGTACATAATAAGCTCCTTAAAAATAAATTCATCCTCAAATTTAGGCGTACCATCTAACTATCAATAATATATTAGATTATACCTCTTTTAATCAATGTCAAACTATATAATTCTATTAGTAGAGTTTACTAGTGGTACCTCGTTGTGCGTCGTAGTTATGTGGTTCAGCTTCAACCCTCTTATCGTATACTCTTCCTGTTGTCGACTTGAGGACACTTCCTCCTTCACGAGTACCTTGATTAGCCTCTTTTGGTGTTGGGCAATCCTTGATAAAGTGGACATATTTTGCACAACAGAGGCATGCTCCGGTTCTACGCGGCGTTCTCCCAAATGGTAACTATGACAATGTGGGCAAGCTTTCTTGTCTAGTTGTCGTTGTTGTTCCTCGCGTGTTACATAGGGCTTCGAGCGTTCATCCCGTCGGGAGTCTCTGTTAGTGGGGGCCTTGGCTTGTCTTCGTCCATCCCACCTGGGCTTATCCCTATTCTCATGTTGTGTCGACGCTCTTTCTCTTTGGTAATCCTCATATTCTTTTTCAAGTTCAGATGCTACTTCAGAGGCTTCATCTATATTCTTACAGTTGCCCTTCATCACCTTGGCCCTCAAACCTTAACTGAGCATTTTGATGAATCGTTTGGCCCTCCCTTTGTCGATTTATTGTAGGGTACAATACTTCTCTAGGCGGGTAAAGTTGACCAAGTACTGGGACACAGTCATCCTTCCCCGCCTCAGTTGCAAATACTCCTTTTGTTTTTTTGCCTCACTTATAGTCAGAAAAATAACGATCTCCAAAAACTTTCTTGAATTACTCCCAAGTAATTGCTCCCTGCCTAGAGAACTTCGTGATTTTGGTGGTCTTCCACAAGTGCTTTGCATCCTTAACTAATCTATTGGCAACATAAACTATCTTCCTATCTTCAGCACATTGCATTTCTTCAAACGCCTTCTCCATGGTGCCTATCTATCGCTCAGCTTGATCAAAGTCATTTAAGTCGTCGAACTCGGGATGTTGCAACTTAAGGAACCTCTCAATCGTATATCATGAAGAGTATCTCCTTGGCCCACTAGACGTCCCAATTTCATGAGTGTTTAAATTGGTCCCTATCTTGAAAATCTCAGTTGTCGATTCACTTGGGGTCTGCCTCAGGCAAAAGCAGAGGCAACGAGGGACAACTCTTGGGGCATCTATTTTCACAATTCAATTTCAAAAACTACACACTAGAAATAATTCTAAAAAATATTTCTTCTTCTTTTCATCATTCTCAAAACCTCCTTAGGATTTATCTTATCCTGTTTGTGATGACTTGGTGGCAGCTTGTGATGCTTGCACATGGACTAGATTTGCTTAGATACAACTAAGAAGTGTCTCTCGTTAGGCTCTGATACCTTACTATAACACCCCCAAATCCACACTCAGTCACTCGGCAAAATGTAGACTTAAAGGAGCTACGGCATTCTTCTTTGGCTTAATAATTGACCAACTGAATGGTCATCAATATTGACATATCATGTGGAAGCATTAACTTTAAAATAAAACTATTTCAATAGTCTAGCCAAATAAAATAGTCTATTATATTATTGCAATAACTTTGTAAAAAAAACTAATAAGATTCAAGACTAGACTTCTATCATGTACAAGTCTTTATGTCACGAACACATCATCATCAGTGTCATCACCTATTATTATTTTGTTCGTCGCCTGCAGGATAAAAAACAAGGGAGGCAATTCTCCCATGAGTGATGAAGCTCAATATGTGACAATAAATATCAATATTGTATAATGCTCGTCAAAAATATCAATAGGGAAAAACATATATGCAGATAACATAGAGAAATATACTATCTCAAAAGTTTGTCAATTAAATAATAACTTTGCTTTTACCTTTCCTTCCATGGCTTCAATTCAAGAATGATCAAAATATCAATTGCACCCTAAGATGCACATTAGTTTTAGTGTTCAATATGTTCATGATAATTAGTTCTTTATTCTTTAGTATCAATAGAGGCTAGAACATCAATTACATCATTTTGTATAGTACTAAGTATGTTCAAAGCCCAATTAGTACTTAGGATTTCTACTTAGTTTGTTCTAAGTATCAATTATTACTTCAGTTGGGAATATTTAATGGAACATGAAAAATTCAGGTTAATTTGGCAACAAGATGGCTAGCTAGGTTGTGGCGCGCATTAGGAGGGATTAATCCTTAACCAAGAGGGCATAAAACCTTAACAAGAGGGCACGAGACCCTAACAAGAGGGGATGAACCTCTAAACAAGGTTGACAAGTCCCTAAACAACAGGGTACGAGATCCTAAACAGGAGAGAATAAATTCTTAGTCGGGGCGATCCTCTTCATGCGACTCCATTAACAATTATTCATCTTGTTATCAGTTGGATTAGGAGACTCATTTCTAAGTTATCATTCAGATATCTAAGAGAAAAATCATTAGGGTTTTTCAGTCATTACAAAAAAATTCAATTACTTTCATTATCATTTCATTAGAGAGAACACGACCCCCCGACTTCAACAGACGCGATCCGCGTCGGACCACGGGAAACATGGTATATGTCAGCGTGTAACATAGCCCATTTTGCGTGTCAATTTCCAAGTGAAACGTCTCACGCCAAATTCCAGTTTATCAGTTAATACAGCCCACGTTTGACACAACACGGACCGTGTTATTATTAGGGTTTTTCATTCATTTTCAAGGTTTAGGGAACAACTCGTGTCGTTAAGTTTAGGGTTTCACATCGGCGTTAAGTTTGTGATGACTTGGTGGCAGCCCGTGATGCTTGCACATGGACTCGATTTACTTAGAGACAACTAAAAAGTGTCTCTCGTCAGGCTTTGGTACCTTATTGTAACACTCTCAAATCTCACACTTTGTGACTCGGTAAAATGTAGACTTAGAGGCGCTATGATATTCTTCTTTGGCTTAACAATTGACCAATTGACCAATTGACTGATCATCAATATTGACATATAATGCGAAAATAGTAACTTTAAAATAAAACTATTACATTATTCCAATAACTTTGTAAAGAAAACTAATAAGATTCAAGACTAGACTTCTATCATGTGCAAGTCTTTATGTCACGATCACATCATCATCAGTGTCATCACCTATTATTATTTTCTTCGTCGCCTACAAGATCAAAAGCAAGGGAAAGAATTCTCCCATGAGCGATGAAGCTCAATATGTGACAGTAAATATCAATAGGGAAAAACATATATGCAGATAACATAGAGAAATATACTATCTCAAAAATTTGTCAATTAAATAATAACTTTGCTTTTACCTTTCCCTCCATAGCTTCAATCCAGGAATGATCAAAATGTCAGTTGCACCCTAGGATGCACATTAGCTTCAGTGTTCAATATGTTTGTGATAATTAGTTCTTTATTCTTTAGTATCATCAGAGGCTAGAACATCAATTACACCATTATGCATAGTACTAAGTATGTTCAAAGCTCAATCAGTACTTAAGATTTATTTAGTTTGTCCTAAGTATCAATTATTACTTTAGTTGGGAACCTTCAACGGAGCATGAAAAATTCAAATTAATTTGGCAACAAGATAGCTAGCTAGACTATGACGCGCATTAGGAGGAATAAATCCTTAATTATGAGACTTTTTCCTCCAGGCGGGTCAATATATAGGTAATTTATTCTCCAATTCTTAATCAAATTCAAAGTTTCATCATTAATATTCTAAAAAATATTTATTAATTCTTAAAAATAAGTTTGGATAGAAATAAAAATATTAAAATAATATAATTATAATTTGACTTGAACTCATATCTACTCTTTTCCTAATCTTAATCACATTACATCTTATCTTTTTATTTTTTATTATTTATTCTTTTAATACTTGGAATTGTGGGGTGTGACAGGCGGGGCTTAGAATTAAAAATACATATATTCTTTTTATTCTTAATGCATATTATATTCCATAATATTAAGTTGATAATAACTCGTATCATATGGTCGGGGGATTTTAATAGGAATAACAGAATAAGTGAAGCATCATCCTCATGCAAATGCAACTGCTAAAGCCAAACGTCACCCGAAATCATACCAATCACCCAAATAGTATTTGAAAAATCGTCTTTGAGTTGTGGTGTAAGCCAATTGCAAGCAACGACAGTGGTTACGTCAGTGCCCTTATGTCCACATATTTGGAATTGTCCCTATTAATTCCATCATCGTTACACGTTGACGAGGATCAAATTCTATGCTTCTATTTTTTAAGTTAAAACTCAAATTTATGGCTCCTTTTTTACGAAAATAAAGTCATAAACAAAATAAATTTTAAGAGAGTAAGTTATTGAAAAATAATTCATTTTTTATGTGTTCCACATATAACTATGACTTAAGAAAAGAAAGTGATTTTGAAAATATAAATAAAAAATTATGAGACGATAATAATTATTTATTTGAAAAATGCAGTGTATTTCTTAAAAAATTAACTTTACTTTTCTCATCACGAGAAAAGTGTTCTTTTGGTTGACCTTCTTTTTTCTTTTACCAAATAATAAAAAGTGAAAAAGTTATTTTCCTGAAAATCATTTTTGGAACCTGAGTTTAATATAAAATAAAATGAAAAAGAGAAAAATAATGTAAGGGGATGGATCACTTCAAAAAAAATATTATTGTCAACTCAATTTTTTTTAACTATTTCCTCTTATCACCTCTTCTTTCATATCTATTCGTTATTTAGAACGTTTATTTTAGCTTTCCTTATCTCTAAAATATATTTCCAAACAAAATATTTAAACAAATTAGAATATTCCGTTTCTTTTTATTTGGACTTCTTAATCCTTCTTCATTAACGTCATGAACATTTCAAAAAAAAATGCTCTTTTAACAACATTATTACAACGAGTTAAAATAAAATAGAAAATTATATTAGAATATTAAAATAAGTGCAAAATAGACAAAAATATTGATAACATAATTTTAACTTAATTGTCGTAACATTTTGAAATATATGTTAATTGCACTAATTATGCAGAAGTTCAAATATAAACTCAAAAATATTGATGACATAATTTAACTTTTAATTACACTAATTATCAAGAAGTTCAAATATAAACTCAAAAGTTAATGAGATATATTAATAATAAAATACTCATTGTTAAAAGTAAAATTGTCTAAAAGTAATGTTCCATATTTTCTTAATTAATGAAGATCTTCTTGGTCAACAATCTTTTAGCATTACTATTTTATACTTCTAACCTAATATGTACGAACTTGTATACAAAGTTCTATTATATCAAAATCGCCCCACATCAATCAGATTAAAAAAATATTTTGGTAAGGATTCCTATGTTTAGACTTTAGAATGACAGTCTTATGTCTCACCAAAGGAGACTATATATAATATTGTGTTACATCGGAAAGGACGCATATAACTTGGCATCAATCACATGATTCCCTTCGCATAATTCGAATATACTATAAGGGGACGTTTTTTCTCACAGTAATCTTTATAGATTATTAATAATTTAAAGTTAAAATTACTTGGACTCACTGCATTACTCTGTTTACTTATTTTAATTCGTAGACAATCTAAATTGCCCAGCAATACAGATTGCCTATGAAGTGATAATTCACATTACCTATGAAGAGAGTGTCTATCCAGATTACCACACAAGTGATAATCTTATTTATATTAGTTTCCCTCTTTGCCCTTTTAAATCTTCCATAAATAAAACATAACACAATAATAAATTATCATATAATAATAACAGCAACACAAATAATAATAATTTATTATTATTATTATTACTATTATAAATTAATGATCATAATAAATATTATTTGAATAATATTATATTATTATGATCATATTATGAATTAAAATATAGCACTAATTGTTATTTATAAGTATTATTAATTAGACTAATTTTTTTATAAATTATTATTATTAATTTTAATATTATATTATTATGATCATATTATGAATTAAAATATAGCACTAATTGTTATTTATAAGTATTATTAATTAGACTAATTTTTTTATAAATTATTATTATTAATTATAAAGATTATTTTATTATTATTTTAATTTGAAGGTATTAATTACTTAAATTCATTAATTTGTGAATTCATAATTTAAGTTGATAAATTTTAATTCAATAATACAAATTTTTTAACTTAATAATATTTATGAAGAGTATTTTGGTAAAATGATGTATATTATTTAATAATCATTTATATAAGTAAATATGATAATCTGAATATGATAATCTGAATTATCACTTGGATTATTTATATATAGTAAACGGGATAATGCATATTATTGATAATTTAATAGGTAGTAATTTTTCTATCAGATAATGTAAATTACTAGGTAATGTTAAGAGGTAATGCAGTAAACCCCTCCTAAGTCCATCGAACGGTCCTTACAACCTCTCGTGCCCGTTCGTTCTCCATCGGACGTTCGAAATCGGATGCGAACGCAAGGGGCCCACGAGCCCTCCCTCGCTAGCCACCACTGCTGATGACGTTTCTAAGCTCCCAGGGACCCACCAGCACGAACTCCGCACGATGCTGAACTAACGGCTCAGATCGCGCAATAAATTAGCCATTTTAAAATTTTCTATTTATTACTGTTTTTTTATTCCTGAGATATCTGGTGTTTTCCTTTTTGTTTGCTTCTTTCTTTTCTTTGTTTTTTCTTAATTTTTTTATCGTCTTGTTTACATTTAATAAGTTATTTATTTATAGAATTATAATATATAAGATGGATCTCTACCAGGATCTCTACCCGTTCCCACCAAAAACTAACAGCTACTGGAATCCAAATCAAGTAGTTGAAGTTGGAATCTGCACTTACAGAGATGAAGATGGAAACGGACGAGTGCACAACGGCGAAGGACGACGACGACGGCGGCGGTGGCGAGGACGTACTGCTCAAGGCGTTGCAGGCTCTGAAGAAAGCATCAAAGGAGGTGGAAGCCAACCCCACCAGCGGCGATGATTCCGGCGACAGCGGCCAGTCGCTGTCCATGAAGGCCCTCCTCGAGCTCGCGAACAGCTCCGACGACCTCCTCGCCGGTGATCCCCGGCTTTCCAACCTCTCCTGCCTCCTCTCCCGCCTTAAATCCCTCGTGCTTTCGTTTGGTTCTAATATAAACAGCGGTGGCGGCAGCGAAGGAGCAGAGGGAGGGTTGCTCTGGTCGATCCTCTTCCGGAAATCCAGTTGCCACATCGAGATCTCGCGCGTCGCGGGCTCTATCGCATCGGAGATACAGAAGTGGATCGACAGGGAGAGCATGGAGCGCCTGGTCGCCATCCTCCGGACTCCGGCGGGATCAGATGACGAGGAATCGGAGCGGCTCCTGGGGCTCCTGGAGGAGCGGACGTCGGGGGGGTTCGACCGAGAACTCCAGGAGGTGCTGCTCCGGTCGGAGGCGTTCGCGGCCGTAGAGTCCGCGGTCGCCGACGCGTCCACGCCGAAGCGGGTCCGCGAACGCGCGGCCGCGGCGTCCCTCGCCCTCGTCCGGTTCAACAAGGCCGTGTTCGTGGGGCCAATGCTGATGGGCCCCGCCGTCGGCGCGCTGGCGTGCATGTCGACGCCAGCGGCCCTCCGGGCGCTCCGCGGTCTGGTGACGGCCATCCGCAGCCCGCTGGTGGACGAGCTCCTCGCCCGCGGGCACATCCCGGGGCTCGTGGCCCTCCTGTCGGCAGGCGCCAACGGAATCGTCAACGACGACAGGCTGGAGATCCGGGTGCTGGCCGTGGGGTGGGCGATGGAAATGGCGTTCTACGGGCGGAAGGAGGTCGTGGAGGCGATGATCGCGGAGGGGGTGGTGAAGCGGCTGGTGGCGCTGCAGCGGTCGGAGATGGGAGGGGCGCTGATCGAGATGGACGGCCGGGACGTGGAAGCGGGAGGCGAGGGGATCCGGGCGGCGAGCCTAAGGAGAAGGAGCAAGGGGTGCTGTTCGTTGGAGGCGGCGGCGCGGCCGTTCGCCAGCTGCGTGGCGCGATGGGCGATCCAAGTGGAGATCGGTGAAGGGCTGCGGGGAAAAGAGAGGAGGACACTGAAGAGGGTCATCATCGAGCGGGCGAAGGAGGCCGCCGCCGACCAGGCGGAGGCCGCCACGCTCCTCGCCGAGGTCCTCTGGGGCTCGACCTCTTGGTAAATAGTTAGTTAGTGGTAGTTCCACTGAGCAGTAAAAAAATGTTAAAGAGGAGACAGAATCGTAAGATGGCGGGGGCCATGAATCGATGAAGCCGGGGAAAAATAGGGGATGGGAATGTTCATGTATCAGCCACGACTCTCTCTCTCTCTCTCTCTCTCTCTCTCTCTCTCTCTCTCTCTCTGTTTTGTGCATATTATAAATATGAAAAAGAGGGTTCACTGTACAGGTGAATGGAGAGTAAGAGGGAGAGAGAGAGTGTGTGTGTGAGAAAAAATGTGCAGCATATTGGAGAAGAGGTTGCGGAGAAAAAAAAAGTGAGTGGGGAAGTGATGCAAATGTGTTGCAATTTGTTTGATATTGAATTGGTGGTGGATTTTTTTTCTTATATATCTTTCTCTTTCAATTTCTTTGTTTTGGTCATTTCGGTGGCTAGCATGAATGATTACTTTTTTTTATTTTTTTACGATATTCGATTTAGAATTTTTATTATAAAATTTAATCTGTTAGCACATTTTTTTTATTTAAATTTATTGATTTTCAGACTCGACTAATTCAGTTCTAATACGGTAAGGTTTTGAGTTCGCATGCTTGCTACTAAATTTTGCATTCGGTGAACTTTTATTTGTTACATCAGTGAAATGGTACACAAATATATAAATTTTCAGCTAAATAGAAATTTGAAATTATGCATGTTTGGTGGGGAGCAGTAGACATGTATAGTTGAGATTTTTTTTATACGTTGTGGACCTGGTGGTCCAAAAGGATGATCTTGTGCGGAATAGAGTAGGTTTAACAGGCTCCATTACATTATAAGTTCTGCATAAAACATTTATTTTGTATCATATGGTGGAGTTGTCATTGTATTACCATTCCAAAAACTTATTTGAGAGTCGATCACTATTTTTTATTTAGATCTGTTTGAAGATCAATTTGTTGAAAGATATATTTATCTCTTGTTCTCTTTGTTATAGTTTTCCTACCGCAGTCCTAACAAAAATTTCAACTACATTGGATTTTTTTCCAATTTTTCACTTTATTTCTTCCATTAATTTCATTAACTTATTTTGTATTTAATAATTCACATTTTCCTTTGAGAAATTATACAATTCATTAAGGCTAAAAGTTATATAACACATCACGAATGAAATTGTCGTTTAACAAATAAAGAAAATTTTGTGATAATAGAAAATGTGAAAGCATTAGATGAGAGGGCAGTTGTGAAATCAGAAAAAAAAAAGGTTGAAGGGATACGTAATTGTTTTTCATATTTTAGGATTAAAACACACTCATTCTCGGTTGATGCAACAAGAAGACTCTAGGGCCAATAGTTAGTCCGTGGAAACTAGAGCAATTCCCTTCAACAATAAACCAAATTATGATGGATGCCATTGGAATTTTTATTTAGGTCAGCCACTTTAGTTCTTGCTAGTTTCAGAAATTTAGTTCCGTCTAATGACTAAACTACCACCAATAACTTTTTAATTCGTATTGTCCTTTATTTAAGAAATCATCAAAAATAAATAAATAAGTAAAGGCATTAATAAAGCAAATATTACTTATTATATCCAAATAAGTTCATAGCTGCATAATTAAAATGTTGGGCACAAAAATGTTAAATAAGATTAATTTTAACATTACATATTTATATATTTTACAAGTGTTTTAGTATTATATTATGTAACATGTTATAAAATGTTGTCATGATTTTTGTAAATCGTTTTAATATTTTTTTATAAATAAAAACATCATTCCTTTTTATTATTCCCATCTCATCTAAACATCAATTAGAACAACAATATCCTTATCCTTTATTGTTACACATTTTTTAACATAACACAATTGGGAAAAACATTGTGAAATCAGCTATTCCATGTGAATTGTAGAAAAACAAATTTTATAGTCGATTTCGGCAGCGAGAATCATACCAGAATTTGAATCTGATTTTTGCTAATTCTTATCGGTTTTGCCAACTAATGTGAATTGGCGAAGAACTTAATGAGCCTCAACTTGGGGTCATGTAATCCTAAATTCATGTCTCTTACCAGATGTTTTAGTTTACATTTTTCTTTTCTTGACATGATGTTTTCTTTTCATCTTACTTTTTTTCTCTTTCCTCTTTTTTTCTCTAAATTAAATAACTTTCATATTTATTTAATATTATAATTAGTAAACTCTTTGTTATTTTATACTTATTATATTTAATTATTTCACTATTTTTTATTACTATCTTCATATTATTTTTTTATTTAAGTTTAGAAAATTTATTTTATTATTTATAATAAGATTTAGTTTATACTATTTATTAGAATTATTTTGAGAAATTATTTTATAGATATTATATAAAAAATTATTATTATAATTTTTTTAATTCAAATAACCTTATTATCTTTATTAAAAAATATTTTTTTTTATTCTCACATTTTATTCAGACACTCATTAAAACTAATCTATCATATTAATTTTTTAATTCTCATCATTCATCCAAACACTATTATAATCAATCTAGAGTTCTTAGAACTTCCTAAAAATTAATTTGATGAGCCAAATGCTACCAATGAGTATCGTAATCTCAAAATCAAACACATATATTCTAATGATTCATGATCTCTAAAACCAAATCGTAATAATTTTTAATGATTTGTAAATTCGTAAACGAGACAAGCACTTGAGAGTACTAGTCATTAAGCTCATCACATGAATAATCATATGTGATCTCCTATCATAACGTATATTCTAGTGTACATACGTATGTGTACGTATTATTGACTTAATCTTTTTTCCTTTCATGTGCCATTCATAAAGGAAAAATATAAAAAAGAGCAATAGACATTATCGATTTTAATTTATAAACACATAATATCAACCGTAGGGGCATGACTTCCACTATAATACTACGAGTGTCGAATCTACAGGAAAACAAAAGTAAATTAAATTCTAATCACTATGATCAAGCTGAGCATTTAGATTAAAGTAATAATAATTAAAAAATAGAATAAAAGAAACACAAGTATTTTTTTATGGATTTTCTAGAATCAATCTGGCTATTAAAAATGCATAATAGAAATTAATAAATAAAAAAAAAAATTCAATCAAGAATGAGAATCTAAATGTAGACTCGGATGTATGACTACTTAGATGAGCGATTCTAATAACAATAAAAGAATAGTTGTGCATCAATCCACAACAACTCAAAATATTATTAAAATAGGATATGGAGCAAATTACTTTCCTAATGCTGATCTCTTATTGCTTGATTCGTAAACATAGAATGTAACACCATAGCCCAACACGGCCCGTGTTAGCTCAACACGGTCCATGTTGGGACAGACCAACATGGCCTGTGTTAGCGCAACACGACCCGTGTTGAAATCTGCCAAGTGGCAGCCTGGTGTTAATTAAATAATAATATTTTTTTTAACCAGATTAATTCTGAAATTCAAATTAAGATTAGTTAAGATTGATTAGTTAGATTAAAACTCAGAATTCAAATTTGAATTAGAGTTTAGGTAAATTAGAAAAACCCTAATCACCACCCCTATAAATAGACATGAGAGGAGAGGGATTTCATTCTTTTGGTCAAGGCAACGTAGCATCCTCCTCTCCTCTCCCACCAGGTTTTAGGTAAGGTTTTCTCTCTCATAGGGTTTTCTCTTCCCCTCTCTTTCTTCCTCTCTCCCTTCTTTCATCCTAGGATTATGTCCAAAATTAGGAGAACTTGAAAGAGACAAGGAGCAGTAGAGGAGATCAAGAGGACGCAATCAGGGATCAAGAACAACCCTACAGGCTCGGTATGTAAATAGACAGATCTCTTTAAATAAATATGTTCATGTTGAATAAATTGCATGCTAAGGTTCCTGTTAATAAGAGTTTGTAACTGATTCAACCCTAGAAATACTTAGATTTAATACTGCAAAATATAAACGATGTATGTTTCTGCGTCGTCACGGCCGTAATAGGATTATCACGACTGTGACTGCAATGGTTACGACCGTGAGAACGCATTTCACGACCGTGACAGCAATGGCACGACTCAGCGCTTCGCAATCGAGCGACACCGTGTTCCGTCATGGGCCGTGATAGGTATATCACGGGCCGTGAAGTGCCCAGGCACGGGCCGTGAGAGACTTCACGAGCCGTGATCGGGAAGCATATGTCGATGTCGCGTCCGTGATGCGACCAGTCGCAGGAATTGACCGTGAACCTAAGGTCACGACCCGTGATGGTCGCCTCACGCCCGTGAAGATGCTTGCCGGGGAGCTACGGATGCTGACCGAACGAGCGCCAACGCAGTTTTCACGCACCTTACGGGTCATGACGTTACATTACGGGCCGTGAATTATAGGTAAGCAACTGTCGGAATCGCGCCGTGAACTGGGTTCACAACCACGAACATCACGGGTCGTGATGATTCATAACGGGTCGTGACGAAGGACGACTGGGATGATATGAAGGCCGTAACGGCCGTGATATGTTCATCACGGGCCGTGAAGCCTATTATCACGGCCCTGATATGTTCATCACGAGCCGTGAAACCTATTATCACGACCATGATATGTATTTCACGGGCCGCGACAGAAGATGCTGATTTTCTATTAAAGCCATGAATGATGAAAGATTTAAGTTGTTAAATATTGAAAAGATGTTTTACTTCATATCATGTCTTATGAACATTAAGGATTAATTATGTGGACAAGATAAAGGGTCACCATGCTTCACCTAAATTAAATGAGGTCGTCATATATCGTTAAGTTTTGGGAGCGCAGTGATGTTTAAGATAGGACGGGTAGGGCAGCTGCCACCCAGTTCCTGTTGCTTGGCTTCTCCCCGCCCTGCAACGAAAGGATTTCTCGAGCATCCTATGTTGGTCATGGCTTGTGCACCCCCATTGACCTATGGCGAGACCTCCAAGACTCATGAGCAATTCAAAGTCACCAAAGCAACCCTCAAAGTCATTTCAAAGGCACTAATGGGATAAGTCAAAGATAACAAAGATAACAACTTGGTCTAAATATTGCATTGGCATATTGCATTAGAGGATTAAGATTATTGATTATGCTTTATTGGTTAATGATTGATGTTCAAATAAATATGATAAGATAAAGTATGATAAGTAATGTAAGTAAGATGATGTAGAGTGATTGATGTTTGGCCATAACCATAGCTCACTCTTTATGTTAATTATGCTAAGAGTGATTGATGTTTGGCCATAGCCATAGCTCACTCTTGATGCCAAGAAGTCATGAAAGATGTTAATAAAGTTACGAAAAGATGTTAAGATATGAAAGATGTAAGATAATGTTATGTTAAGCTTAAGATGATGAAAGATATTATGAAATGTAAGAAAGATAATGAAAGGAATAATTGACTTTTTTTATTTTAATATTAGGTTATTCCTATTGCTTTTATTTATCATGTCATGCTTATCTATTGATTGCCTTACATACTGGGCTTCATAGCTCATGGATACTTCTTTTCCCTGTATTGGATCTTGGAGGTGAGTAGTCTGCAGTACATGATGCTGGTGGTGCATGTGGCGACTGATGCTCGTGGTGGCTGACTTTGCACATGTCTAGTGGTCCTTTTAGTGTCTTTATCTTTAGTCTTTCTATTGAGTTGTTCTAGTTAGACTTTTGAGACTATTTATTTAATGTAAGACTTTCGCATATTTTCCTTTATGTTATAGAAAGAGTTTTGGATATCTAAAGTTTTTAATTCTTCCGCATTTGTTGACCAAGTCTTATTAGTCAATCTTTAAGTCAAGATTATATATGATGTGCAGAGCACCCGAGAGGGCATTCTACCACGTGGCGAGGTGATTTTTTGGGGGCGTTACATAGAAAGCCAATAGTCACAGGATTGCAACTCTCCATTCTTTCACTTAAAATTACTATATAAAAACTCCATTGTCTACCTTTTATTTCCCAAGGGCGGAAATCATGATTCATGGTCTTTTAAAATAGGGAGAAGTAAAAGAAATAATTAAATCTAGTTGACTTTCAGCTCACTGATCACAAGACTTACCTTATTTTAAAGGATAATTATGAGTAGTTTTGTTTTCATTCTTCTATGTTCTCAATGACACAATCTTTTAATTGTCACCAATAATCAAATAAATAATCAACCCAAAATTCTATGCATAAATCGAGTAAGAACAATCACGACAAATCTCTTGATAAGCGTATGATACATATCACCTATTATATCCTCTCATATTACTCAAAATTGCTAATAAACATATTCTTAGATCTAAAAAATCAATAAATTATGTGCACAATAATCTTTGGGTCGATCGTCACATAGGTTGCTCCTCTATCGTGGCGAATCAATTCTTAGAAAATCCCAATTTACATATCAAATAAGAATGAAAATCATTTATCAATAAAACCATTCAGCTCTAGAAGCACATTAAAAACTTTGCACAATGCTTTAGAGAGTAAGAACATGAAACAAAATGATGCATTATGAAATTTAAAACTAAATAAAAAATAATGAATTAACATCCAAACAATCCTAAATTTCGACTAACTCTATATTAAGAGTTTAGCTCTAGATTTCCATCAATAAGAAAGTAACACAAATATGGTTCCAGATTGTAGAAATCAAAAATAAAATTCTTTCCAAAAACAACTTTCATCCTTCAAGATCTGTGAATATTTTCATCATAACAAAGGTGCGTGTTATTAGAAATTTGTCAATTTATTAACAATTTATCTTTTCTGGTGCAATGTGCTTGGTCGTGACCCACATGTAGTAGAATTGTGAAATTGCCATTTTTATACTTCTTCTTCTTAAAAATCCACACAAAAAAATATCAATTTGATTTAAAACCACACTTATATAGATTTTCAAAAAGAAAAGTAGGATCATACATGCAAAATATAGAATGATGTGCAAATTATAAAAAATGCTAGAAAAAATATAAAATCAAACTCAAATTGATCTTTCAAAGTTAAATATATTCACATATTATACTCCTTTGTCAATATTCATATACATTTGTTAAATATGATATTTTTTATGTATAAAATTGCAACTTTAGCTTTATGCATGAATTGGGAGTTATTAAATTTAAATTAATGAAAAGTTAATTTGAGACACATCTTCTATTTTCGATGAATCAGAAGACGTGTGTGTATGTTTGTTGTGATGCTCTCTCAATTTTTTCAGCTAATCATTGTTTATTATTTTTTTTAAAAAATATATGAAGAGGATATGGACTAAGGAGTTTGGAGGCAAATTCACCATTTCACAATTAGAAAAAGAAATCAAAAGGAATAATATGTAAGCTCAAAGTTTAAGAAGTCGTATATATCCAAAAATACGATATAATACATATATGCATAATGAATTAACCTTATATGGTCATCAATAACTCTTAGAAATTTTTAACCATTGGTTGATAATTTTATAGTGCATGTTTCGCATGAGCTTCGTGCGCCATTAATGCTTTGCTTGCTCTCCTCTTATTTCCTTGTTGGACTGTTTGGATGAAGTTTGTGGTTATTTCCCAATGAAAA